>OY735213.1:47326949-47614449 GCA_963457665.1 Thysanoteuthis rhombus
TGTTGACGAAGATTCAAATAGAAAGGGCATTGCACTCATATCAAGTGTTTCTAATGAAGGTGAAAACAGCTGCTTGGTCGCACCACTTCCCTTAACACGTAAACAAAATGCTGAAACCCTTACAAAACAAAAATGCACAAGTTTGAATATTGTTTCCAAGACCATTCTTTCTCATAATTCTATTTTTTCAACTGCTGTATGAGGTCTCTTACCAAGTCTCACCATCGGGCGTTGTCTGCTCGCTCAATCGAGGGTACGTGTAGTATTCTCCTTGTGTTCTTATGAAAGCACAAAATCTTTCTCATTAATTAGTGACTACAATTTACCATCATTTTAATCGTTGTTCGTTTATCATAACTTTACTCGGGTCATCAGTTCACGGTAGTGAGTTAACAGACCCGATCGGAAATCAAGAATAAGCACTCTGTGAGACTTGAACTCACGTTCCTCTCGCAGGAAGTTAATCCTGGTGGAATGCACTAGTTGCTATGCCATACTACAGGAGCCCCAATGGCTCATAGAAATCCAAAACCAACCTTTAAACGATATCTCCTGCACCACTTTCTTTCTGTCATCAATATCATCATCATCATCATCATCAGCAGCAGCAGCAGCAGTCTTTTAGCGTTCGTCGTTGGATATAAGCTTTCCGAAGATGTAACTGACCTTTCGATCATGGGTGTCATAGACCCAAAACCTGTTGAACTTGACTAGATTGTCACGCCATCTCATATTTTTCCGGTGACATTTTCACATATGATCTCAGGGATGTCCAACAGCTTTCTGACATTCTTTCGGCATGGCCAGCTCATTGTCATTTGAGTTTCCTAATGGTTTCTACGACACTTCTGACTCCTGTTGTTTCACTTATGTACTATGCTGTCTTGTGATCTCCCCATGTGATGTTGAGCACGATTCTCTCTTCTGCGCATTGCATAGTTCTCAGCTGGAGGGTTAATCTTAGGTTCCATGTTTCTGCTCCATAGGTGAATATCAGGTGGGGGAATGTATAGTTTGTATATCTTTCTTTTTAGGATCAATGTGATTTTCTTGTTCTAGAAGATTGAGCTTGCTCTACCGAGAGTTTGCCATATCAAAATAACAATATGTCTGTTTTGATTTTCGATTATAAAATTACGACATTGCATTTGATGACTTGAAAATAAAAGCATTGGACTATGTACAGCGAGTTTAACTATTCATTTATAGGGCCTGTCACCGAAATGATAGCTTCATGAACAGTGACCAGTTGATCTCCATTATTTTGTACTGGTGCAGCGTTTCTATTCAGTGAACAAGAGGCTGAAACGTATTGATTAAAACTAGTTCGTTACTATTATAAGTAGAATCTGAGACAGGTCAGTATGTTCTGTCAATGATAAGGTTTTATGAGTTTAGGTTTTGAATAAAAAAAAAAGGTATGTTTGAGTGAGAGGCTTTTATAAAGCATTTGCTATCATTAAATTTTGCCCATGGTTGGTGCATTATACTGACAATCTATGAGTGAATTTATGGTCGTATTGTACGGAAAGAGAACATTGCTTATGGCTTCTCGTTATAGCAAGGCTCAACACAAGAAACCAGATAAAATAAAAACTATCAATAGAGTGATACAGGGAAGTATCCTTCTCCAATAGATACCGTATCGGCTATTCGAGTTCGAGATTCGGCCGATGCTGTGTACTTTCACTTTGTGCTCATGCCCTTGTGAAAGGCATGGATTCCTTTCTACCCCGTCCATAGTTATGGGTAAAGAGCAGAACACTTAGACTACCTTACAGGGCTGAAGGACTCTATCAAAGAAAAGATTATAGCTCAGACATGGGAAACCTTTTTGATTTAGCGGGTGACCTAAAGCATCCCGAGCCACAAATTCACTTAGAAATGTAAGATGTATCCACAGAAAATATGCCTAATTTCTATTTCAGACGATCACACGAATTACAATTACTGTATTATTGATTTGTGAAGCCATAGCAAAAGTAGTTTTACAATATGAATTATAAAATTGAGAATAATTATATAATATTTCAGATAGATGCCTAGATTTGCTGCGGGACGCAAATAAATTTGCCCCTGGGATAGAATTAGCCCTCAGACCTATGGTCACCCATATGTGCTATAGTTGGTCCAAAGCCCGAGAAAAAGAAGAGAGTTGTACATGGGGCTAGCAACTCCAAGTATAAAATCTATTTGTTACTGAAAGCAAGGCTGAGTATTTGAGGCCGTATGATAAACAAAGAGCCTATATGGATAAACTAACTGATGTCAATGTGCTTCCATGATGTAAACAAGTTTCTTAATCTTGAATTAAATGAAATTTTGGGCCCCCCGAAAGAAATGATCCTGGCTGTTACACTGGAAATCAAGATTAGACAATAAGGATAAGAAAAAGGAGAAAATTTGGTCAAACAGACTAACTAATGAATAAATTGAATAAAAAAAAAAGAAAGTTCTTATAGGGGGAGAAAACAACGAGAAAGTTAATTGCAATTCTGCTTCAGCGTTAGCAAAAAAAAAAAAAAGGTTATGAAATGGCCGTAAGCAAAGCATCGTTGTAGATTTAAAGCGGTGAATCAGCTGGCGTCGAGCTATCGCCTAAAATCGTCTTCCGAAGACGCATTGATTTTGGTTCTTGTTGGTTTGCTAGGAAGGAACAGCCAGTTTACTGATATGGAAAGACGAATGAAATCTTTGTTCAAGTTAATGACTTTTTTTGTGTGAAAAGAGGGAGAAAAAGCAGCACTAGCCTCGTTGACGCAAAGAGCCTCTAATATTAGATTTTTCACAATCGAAACACGTGAAAGGACATAAACAGGGAAAAACAGGGGAGATAATCCAATTCAAGCGAAACACTTGTAAAATATGCATAAATATGCGTGAGGACGCACATCAGCGTAAAAAAAAGCAATAAGCACAATATACATATATACGCATATATATATATATATATATATATATATATGTGTGTGTGTGTGTATGTAAGCTCAAAGTGTACATATGTTCGTCACTTAAATGTATTGATGTATGAATAATTGCACATATAAAGAGAACCATTTATTAAACATATACGTGATATTATGAAACGATTATTGTAATCAAAATCATTCAGTGCCAAACATTCTATTCAAAATGACCACAATAAACAACATCCACCGTATAATTCTCCCTTATTCTTACTGGCCGCTCATGGTTTTCTGAAAGATCCTGTCCCAAAGTGATCACAATAAGCAGCAGCATTTGTATACACCCATATATATATATATATATATATATATATATATATATATATATGAAGTATAAGTGTTTGTTTCAAGTAAATTCTCTCACATAAGCACATATATCTAATACATATGTATACTTTCAGAGCAGACTTGAGAATATTTTGGCCCGGGGGCAAAACAATGTACTTAATTCGTCTCGTGGGTCGTAGCGCCGACCCTGATTTAATACATGGATTCAGTAAATAGTCAAGAACTGATTTAAACATGAATTTAAAATCTAGAATATTCTCCAAGTCTTTAAATTGATAATATGAATCTGATTTCTTATATTTCGAATTGAATTTTGGAGCCCTGAAAATTGTGCAGCCCCTGGGCAACAGCGACAAAACAACCCTGCTTATTAACAAGGACGTTAAGTAGAGTAGTTGTACTATCACTACATTTTATGTTCTGTGAAATGATTTGACATCAGCAGAAAGACAAACAAAAAAAAAACAAGGAAATCATTTGTAGCGTTTTATTGACTTTTGTATCGAAACTGTCAACCAAAACTGTCAACATAAGTTTCTCTCGTTTTTTCCCCCGCTGATCTGGCTGATGGAATATGAATCACACTTACAAGCCACACCAATGTAACTAAAGGACTAAAAATTCAAACATTCACTCTTCATGTCTAGAAAAAAATGTCTTTATTTTCTTGATTATGTTTTGAATTCCACCCTGAGTTTTTAGGGGAAATTCAATTTGCAACGTAAGTTTATGCTAAATTGTTCCCTTAGTTCATGGCCATGCTTGTTTTTGAGAATGCAGACTTTTTTCGGCGACCATGGCCCAACAGTAGGTGAGAGAGGTAACTTATTCATTGATCATGCCTTTTTCCATTTTTTCTAATTGATCACCCCTACATGGCATACTACGAAAAGACGTTGGTATCGTGACAGTTTCCAGTGAGTGACCAACCAGATCTGTTGTTATATCATTTAATGCGCCTGTTTGTCTTCTGTGTTATTATGTACCCCACAAACAGAATCTCACAGTGATCACCCTGGTTTACCTGCACCCGGGTGTGTATGTGTGGGCATTGTGCGTGCATGTAAGGCAGAGGATATGTATGTGTTCAGAAGAATGAAACAGTAACGTAGGTTGCAGATGTTTTTAATTCATTCGTAGATGCGCTAGCGTCTGTAGCACCGATCTCCGTTACTGGCTGACACAGTGAAATGTTAGTTACGTTCCTTGTTCAGGGTTGCCGATTTAGATCCTGCTGAGTTACGTCCTTTGCTCAGTAACGCCGATTTAGATTTTTTTTTATCTAATCTAGATGTTTAGGTTGGGTCTAGATATTAGAAATTACTGTTTAGATGATCTATATTAGAATTAAGTGATATTTTTTTATTTGATAAATAGTGATAATGTAAATGATATTTTAATGAATGAACAGTTTTGTAATAAAGTAGATGTTGAAGGTTAAATCAAACTTACTTTATAATCAATATGTAATATATTTCCTAGATTTTATATAAATTTCTGGAGAATCTAGATGTCTCTCAGTGGTTTCAAGATGTTATTGACACAATCTTAGATATAAACTTGAAATAAAGTTGGCCACACTGCCCTTCATAGATCTTCACACAAGACAAGAGCTGATTTTTTGTCTATTTGTTTGTCAAGTAATTCCATTGCGTGATCCTGTTGAGCAGCTAAACCTACATCGACGTTACAGACGTTGCAATTTACATACAAGACTGCAGGGGCAAACTCCGATCTAATTTCTTTTCTGACTGGAGATGATTACTGCAAATTTTCTATTGCATAATCAATAAAGGAATTATCTTTATATATATATATATATATATATATATATATATATATATATATATATATATATATATATATGCAAAAGTGTACTGATTTATCCAATAGAGTGGAATAAGCCCGTGCATAACTGTATGATAAATTTTTGTTGATATATAAAACTTGTCAATTTACCTCAATCAGTGAGACAGCTTCCCGGCAATCAGTTGGTTGTTAGTTCAAATCACGGTAGGGCTGTGTGGGTTTTACGTATCGATTTACACCCCTCACTTTGGTGAGGATTGCTCTTGTTGTTCTTGTTACTGATACGGTAGGAAAACAAAGTCCACTACAGACAAAATATGAAATGAAGAATGAAGAAAAATTTCTGTTTGCTGCCGTTATTCGACCCCCACCAGAAAAAAGGGTCCCTTTAATTGCAGATAAACAGTACACCGGAGTGAGCTCACAGAATTGATCGGTCGGAACGTTTTTATTTTTTTTTGACAACAGAAATTACAAGAAGTATAAGTTTGATTGATTAAAATGATGAATGAAACATTGGAATTGAGCCCATAACAAGAACGGGACCACACATCTATGCGCTTACTAAACTGAAATGGAGAAACCGATATGATTCTTCATCGATTTATTCACAATGGCCGTGTAATAATCAGTACATCTACCAGAAAGGCTGCGCAGAAATGGTAATAGACCCAGGCCAAGAGCGAAAAGTAGGCCTTATTTCAAAGTGCCCCTCAAATATTCTTGTAATCAGAGCTAAATACATATGTATATACATGTACAAGTAATATGCAGGATGTATATGAGTCCCTGTCGGTGTTACCGCTCTGACGCTTAACATTGCGCCCCTCCTGCTAATTCTCTGAAATGGGCTTTCCCAAATTGGAGGCCCATGCCAAGATGCCCACCTTCTGCCCAGGCCTATTTACCTGCCATATGAAGTATGTGAATTAAAAAGGAGTATAAAAACCATGGAAATGAACTTGCAGGTGTGGAAAAATGTTGTAGAACAATGAGGCCAATATGCCTGAGATTTCATCTTAATTGACCAAGTTGGCATGAGCGTCTGCTGACACTTTCTCAATGTGTGTGCGGGGACATATTTCCGGTAAGGAGATATATATTCGGAATATCCTTAATGACAACCCTATTATCAGCTAAGAGTAATGCCATCTTTTTAAATGGGTACATTAAGTTTGGATTACCTAGAACAATAGTTCAATACCATTATCCTTTATCAACTATAAGGTCGCAACTATCAAGCATTCTTACCCTAGGTGAGACGGCCCGATCCAGGGGTTTGGCAAATGCCTCGTTTGTCCTCTCCCACTCCAACGGATGCCCATGCAGGTTGGTACTCTGTATACAGAGGCTCATTTCAAACACGAGCTAAAAATATTTCTTCTCTCTTTTGCCTGTCTGATGCAGATAAAATCTGCAAAAGTTGTCTGTGTCAGTAAGTTTGAAAGGTTAACGCAAGGTATTGTTAAGTGATATTCTTGTATTCATTTTAGATGAAAAAGGAAATTGACACCACATCAACAGTGGCGGTAGTAATAGTTGTACTTATATCATCAGAAGCCAGCAGCCTAGTAAACACACGTATACACATGTACAGAAGAACAGCACTTTGTGTTCGTGCGTTCGCAAGACCCTTTTTACCACTGACAGACTGACAGCTCACAAATTATATTAAGGATATATCTACTATAGAGAAATCGACAAAGACTTCCGGAACATAGCACAGTGATTGGATATAGAATTACAGGTGACTGTTTACTCTGGTACATCAATAATTCGATAGTGTAATAATGAAAAAAGCATTTGTTTTATACAACAAATATTTATTTTCACTCTTCTTCCTCGTTAATGCATTTAACCCGACACATTTCCATTAATCATATACATATATCAAATATTACACAGCGAAATTTTCTGATCAAAGTTCAATTACTAACTACGGGTCAGACCAAGAACTCATTGATTCACCCTAATAGATTTTAGACTCGGTCTTTTTTCACTTATGCTAAATTTTATCTGTTAGAGAGCATATGCTGATTCTAAACCGAAATAAAGAGCCTTCACTCTTGATAATCAGTTTTATTCATCTAAAAATTGTATCACAGAAAGTTATATCAACTAATCATAATGTAAATTATGACGGCTGAACTTGGATTTTTAAGATGAGGTTTCTTCCTCACGGTGATGGCGTCAACGTTTTGTGCTAGCCTGGGCAAGGTTCAGACAGAAAAACATGAGGGCGGGCAAAGGTTTCAAACAAGTGATATGATATTGTAAGAATAGGAAATGAAATATGACAGCGTCTTTTACGAGCTGCAGTAACACAAACTATACAACGGCAATTCTTCTGTATGAGTGTTTTGTCACGAAACGAAGTACGATGCCTTCAAGATTCAGATTTTTAGAGTGTTGTCTATTCATGGCAATTGTGACTAAATTTTGCGAGCCCGGACAAGACCACAGTAGGGTTACTGACGCCATCAATGCTTCCTTTCTTTCTAAAATGTCTTTAGAGAAATAAGGAGCATAAAAAATATTAAGATAGGATTTATTAAACAGCACTGTTTTAGTTTAACATGATGTTGAGCCATGTGAGGTATTGAATATCCCTACTTTGCTTAAAGGAGCATTGAAATAACTATGTAGCAAAAGTACCATATGCTACGGGCCCCACGTTTTCAAAGGCCCCGCGATAAATGCTTACAAGCTATCAATTCCAAACAGTGATTGTGCACTTGCTCTATTTCTACAGTGCTATTATTTAATGAACAGCTTGGTGTTTGAGGTTAGCAATTTTCGCCTATTATCAGTTTTAATTGGAGTCATTATTTCAACGCAATAAGTAATGAGAGCGTAGCATGTATGTGATACATATAAACACATAAATACGAAGCTATTTGAAACTGAAAGCATAACCACTACACAAAAATCAAAGAACCAAAACGAAGTAATGCTATTATTGAAATGTCAGACATATTTGTCCTTCTATCTGAGTGTACTTATTCTGCTATGGAAAAAAAAAAGATTATTTGTTCGAGTAATTGTGTATTTTTTTTTTCTAAATTTAGGACCCCTTTATAACATATGCTACAGGCCCCACGCTAGCCTGATCCGGCCCTCCAGTTGAATATGCTAATAATTGTGAGTACGATCTTGAACGGGCACGACTTCCTTTATAAAATGCTGCCATAGCAACGGTGAATTGATAATATCCATGAGGCGGTCGTTGTCGTCACGAACTTGGAAAGAACTGCAGTAGCAGGAGTTGTAGTAGCAGCTAGTAGCTCTTGAGAAAAATAAAATAGGCTCCAATCTCTCTCCACCCTCTCTCTCTCTCTGTCCCTCTCTCTTTGTCACCTCTCTTTCTCTCTCGTGTTCTGTCCCCTTGGCCCTTTCTTTTTACCTTTGTCTGTCTTGTTTACCCTCTCTTTTAATGCCTCACTTTTTCTCTCTCATTTTGTCTCATTCGCTTTTTCTCTTGCTGCCTGTCTTGTTTACCGTCTCTCTTCTACGTCCTTCTGTCTCTCTCACACACGTTTTGTCTCTTTCGTCCTTTCTCTTATCGTCTGTCACGTTTACCCTTTCTTTCTTTTCAAGCCTCTCTCTCTCTCTCTCTCTCTCTCCTGCACCTTTTGTCTTATTCAACCTCTCTCTCACCGCCTTTCTTGTTTAGCCCCTCTTTTTTTCTTCTCTCTCTCTCTCTCTCTCACGCACACGCATTTTGTCTCATTCACCATTTCTCTCATCGTCTGTCTCGTTGACCCTTTCTTGCTTTTCATGCCCCACTCTCTCCCTCTACCCCTCTCTCTCTCTCCCTATATATATATATATATATATATATATATATTTCTCAACAAGATTTTGTCTCGTTTACCTTCTCTTTCTTTTTATTGTTATCTCTGCTATCTCTCCTACCCCACCTCTCTCTCTCTCTCTCTCTCTCTCTCTCTCATACTCTTACGAGGGGAAAAGTAATTGTATCATTTGCTCTAGTATAAGTCATGGCGATGATGATTTCGAAAATGGCTGCAATTTTCTAGTTTGTAATTTAACCACGTTTATTATGTCCGTTCCCAACCGTCTTTTCCCTTCTTGGTTATTTAATTGTGGCAATTATTAGGTGCCATTTATTCACACATTAAACCACGTTTCGTCTGCGGTTGCGTGCGCGCGTGTGTGTGTGTGTGTGTGTGTGTGTGTGCATCATATTGTTTTAATCTCGTCGGTGCTTTTGTGAAGTAACAGGTGTATTTGCTATAGTTGCAATGTACATAGCACACGTCTTGCTCAGTCAGTATCTGCTCCGCTATAGGCACATGATTGAAGTAGTACTATGATTGCCATTCATGAAGTTGTGGCCGGGGAAATAGCGTGTCCGTTGCTTTCTTATTTCTTTCTATTTGTACTCTGATCTTTTTTTTTTAAGAAAAATGTTTTTGATGTATCTGATTGTAAATCGTACGACGATTACAATGATGGGATGAGAGTACGAAGAGCTCAGAGATAGATACCTGCTCGCAGACTCATATCTTAACTGATGTTTAGCGACGAATCTTGTTACCAGAGAAAACCACGAAAACCAACCCATCTAAGTGAGAATGATACTAGTTTGTCTTATTTGTTCGTACAGAGTTCATGTATCGATTGTATGTATGCAATAAAATAAAAAAAAACACTTTTTTGGTTTATACGGTAACGTTGAAGATAATTATGATGATGGATATCACAGTAGCATTATCGTGACGATGAAGAGGGCGGCGACGGAAGTAATGGCGTTTATGTTAATAATAATAATAATAATAATAATAATAATGATAGATATTAATACGATGGTGATGTTGGTACCTATGATGGTGATGATAATTGTTCTGGCGATAACATAAATCAAAAATAGAACGAGCTTTATATAATTATGAACTAGTAACACTAACACGCTGTGTAGGTTGTTTTGCAAGCAACTCAACGGTAAATTGTCAATAATGGATAATCGTTCGGAGACTGTTGAAAAATCTCGGATATTGATAGATGGAAAAAGTGTAATTATTTTTATTTCATCTCGTTTCTCAATAAATGAATATCTTGAAGCAAGACGGAAAGAGAAATTATATTTGATATATGAAAAAAAAAATAACCGCAGAAAGATAACAGTGACAATGTTTCGTGTCACGTGTTCTGCCCTGGCCCCGCCCTATTTCCTGTTTTTCGCACGATGCAGTATCTCCAACCCCCCTCTCTCTCTCTATATATATATATATATATCTTTCCCTCTATCTTTCAAATGGACACATACACACGCACAAGCACTCAAACACACACAAACGTTAGTATATGAAATTATGTTTAATTTCGAAAACATCTTGCAACTATACTGCCTTGTGTGTGAATACAAGATCTGTCCAAACGTATCCAACCGTTTAGAATGTTTCGAGAGTCGGTTGTGTTGCCTGGATATAATTTGGGAACCAATCAGAGGAGACTTTACAGTGCTTACATGAACAGACACTCTCCTGTGGGGTTACACACTCACTACTGAGATGCAATCGAGTCAGCTTTTGTACTATGTATACTTCTGCTTTTTCTCCCAAACAAATCTTAGACCTTGGGCGAAATTAAGAAGAATGTGATAAGGCAAATGATTAAATTGATTGAATTGTAATTTTTTTTTTTTTTCTGAGGATTCAACGGGTTCTTTTCTTCAACGTTTCTTAATGTTTCTACAAAAAGCGATCAACTTAATGATAATGGGTAAAAAGACAATTATGAACTAAAAAGCAAACAGAGCTGCATTGAACAGGGGCAGTAACTGTGCGTGCCTTAATTTTCAGCATTTCGGCTTAATGACGTCATACGCGAAAAATTTCTCTCAATCGGAAAAAAAGCACCTTTAGATCCGCCGAAGGATTCGATCAATCCTCCGTTGGATCCCGATCCACTCTCCCACAAAATGTCATTCGAAATCCCTGAGAACTTCCAGAGATATTGCGTGGACGACGAACATCATCATCATCATCATCATCATCATCATCATCAGTCTTTCAACGTCTGTCATTGAACTTGGACCATCCCCATGAATCGCCACAATTGTCTCTCGGTTAGGTTCCATGTTTCAGCTCCATAAGTGACAATCGGGAGGATGCATTTGTTGTATTCTCTCCTTTTTAGGATTATTGGGATCAACTTGCTTTTGAGATTGACACAAAATGAATGCATATACCTCTTCCAACTCCGTGGGTAGACGTAAATTAGCAATCCTGGGATCAATGAGCTAATCAGCCCGACTGACAATTTAGAATCCCCGTTCGCCTCTGATTGCATCAATTATCATTTTCACAAATTTCTTTAATTTCGTACGTTGTCGTTTTTCTATCATCATCATCAACATCATCAGTCTTTTAACGTCCGTCGGCGGACATAGACCTTCCCCAGGATTCGCCACACTTCTCTATCATGGGCGTCGCAGAGCCAGTATTGTCTGAATTCGTCTAGTTCATCTCTCCATCTTGTATTCTGTCGGCCTCGGTTTCGCATCTGAACTCTGGGCATCCATGTTGCGAATCATGATGTCAATCGGTTATCTGCCGTTCTTGCAACATGGCCTACCCATTGCCATTTGAGTTTTTTTGATAGATCCTATGATGTCTTGGACCCCCGATTTCTTCCTGATATAATGTGCAGTCTTGTGATCTCTCCATGTAAGGTTGAGCATGATTCTCTCATGTGCGCATCGCATGCTTCTCAATTTGCAGATCAAATGTTGAACCCGGACCCCAAAATTGATTGGAGTCAAAAGCGCTTATTTTCAGATTACACAGTTATCAAAATTTAATTTGATTTAATCACAACAAGGGTGAAATGAAAAATTTATGCCCCCTTGATTACATAAAAATATTCTGAAGAAATAGCACAAAATTTGAAAAACTATTAGCTAAATTAAATTTTGATTTGTAATCTAAGAATTTGCGCTCTTGATTTAAATCGATTTCGGGACTTCGATTCTTCACTTGATCTGATCAAATATTCGACCAGTCATGTTCCCCAATCAACAATGACGAAAATATTAGTGTATTTCTAAAATATGTGATAATTAAAACTCTGAACATTTTCCTCTTTGTCTTTAATAATAATAATAAGAAGAAGGCAATATTAGTTCAGCTGCAAGAGGCCTCCGTCTGTTCCTCCCATACCGACTGCAACTTTGCTACCCTCAACCGCTGAACTTTCCTGTCTCAACTCTTCATCTTATGTCTTTTTCCTACTGCATTTACTATCTTATGGAGAACAACCGACTAAGCTTTTTCCACCCTTCCTCATTGCTATGAATCCAGCCCATTTTTGTTGTATACTCACTTCTTTGACATGCTCATCTTGGTCTGTTCTCAGATTCGTGTTGACTTTTTTTATCTCTTCGAGTTATTCCTAATAATGCTCATTCCGATGATCTTAGGGTGACTTGGAGTTTAAAACAGTAATAATCACTAACATTTCATCTTCCGTGTTGAGTACGGGAGAGAATCATGTTCAACACCACTGAGAGAAATCACCAGACAGCACAGAGAAAAACGAGGGTCAAGGATGTCATAGAATCCATTAGAGAGCTCAAATGGCAATGGGCTGGACATGTTCCGAGAATGTCAACAATCGCTAGATATCACAACTCACATGAATCTCCAGAGATCACATATGAAAGTGTGGGCGGCTAAATATAA
Organism: Thysanoteuthis rhombus; assembly: GCA_963457665.1. Taxonomy (NCBI): domain Eukaryota; kingdom Metazoa; phylum Mollusca; class Cephalopoda; order Oegopsida; family Thysanoteuthidae; genus Thysanoteuthis; species Thysanoteuthis major. Next base: position 47,339,719 of record OY735213.1, read on the forward strand.
GAAGGTGATACGAACTAGACGAATTAATAGAATATTGGCTGCGTGACGCCCATAATTGAGATGTGTGGTGAATACTAGGGAAGACGGATGGTAAAAGGCTGCTAATGGTGGTGGTGGTGGTAAATTCAACTCCGAGTTATCGTTCCATTTGGTATGAATGAATGTGTGTCACTCGTATAAATCTCAACTGAAAGCGTTGGGAGGTATTATATGTCATTATATATATTAAGAGCTTCAAAGAGCTTCTGTGCTGTTATTTAATGAGCGTGCAATTACCTATGCAGTGAATAAGTGATCCGATTTCACCTTGATAACTCGAAGTATGTTTCTTACTAATGAGATAAATGCATATACTTCACTTTATATACATATATAAATATTCATGAACACACTCATCTGCACGTATGTACATGTGTGGATTTGCATGCTAACATATTTATATCCGATAATGTGTACACCTATGTAATATATATATAAGTGTTTTTTTTTTTTTGTGAAGACAGATTGTAACTGCCTTACACCACGATCATTATAATAGTAGTAATATTTTTGGCATTTTAACGCCAGTTGCCTTAGGCTCACCACTGGGGATTGAGTGACAGCAAGTCATCTCAAGTCTCCAGCCCTTTCTGCTCTCTCACAGTCCACAGCAATGCTGGAGATTATAGTTTCATACCAATTGCCGGGTGGTTATCGCCGGAGACTGGGTGGTAACAAGTCACCTCAGGTCTCAAACCCTCCTCTCATATCGTCATTACCTGTCAGCAGCACTGTGATTCGTGCTACTTTCACAATGCTTTTCTACTATTTGGTTCTCCTTTTCTTGGCCACGATTACCAGGTCCGGTCTTCTTGTTGGGATGGGTTGGTCAGTTTGGATGTCAAAGTCCCAGAGTAATTCATGGCTTCCATTTCCCAGTTTTGTCTCCAGTTTATGCAGATATTACTCAATTTCCAGTATATCACTGTTGTCACCCAGTCGAGCCTGTTTTTAATACTCTTTCTGGGCTAATTGACTACATTCACTGGTTATGTGGGTTACAGTCTCGCCCCTTTCTCTGCATAGGTGGCATGTGCTATTTGTTTGGGTTCTGTGGATTTTCGCCTCGATATAGTTTGTCCCAATGCATTTGTTTTGAGTTTCAATGATGGGCGATTTTGTTTATCTCATCAGGTTTTCTTTGCGTAGCCATGTCCATGATCTCTAGTCTACAACATTCTGTATCTGTATTATTATTGTTATTATTGCTGTTGTTGCTGTTATGGAGATTCAGTTATATCAGTGCATAAATAGATGAGCAGTAATTGTCAACGAAAGGGAAGAGACAGCAAACCAAATCAAATAAATGTTGCAAGGTAATGTTAAAGCAAGTGGGCCAACGTAAAGAAACTGATTCATTGAAACTTTCAATAACGGATTGAGTTCTTCAGTGTATATAAATGTTAGGAGCACAAACCAGAAGCTATTTGATAGAAGGAGAAAAATTAATTAAATACATAAAGACTTCAAGACTCAAGAAAAAAAGACACCCCCACCCAACCATGAAAATAGAATTTGGTCCTGTGAACAAGGAGAAAACATCCTCCTCTGAGCATCTCAGATATCGATAAAATAGGGGAAAAAATACCAATACTTCGCCTTGGAATTGAATAAAGTATGGAACGTGAGAGTTGCAGTTATGCTCATAATTTCAGGTACACTGGGGGGGGGCACAAAGAGTCGAGGGTAGAAGAATCCAAGGATTGACCACTGGGTTGTTGCTGTCACAGAGATGACCAACCAACGTTTGGGACTTTGATCTTCAAACAGATCACCCAACCGAGGCCAGAAGACTAAATCTAATTGTAAGAAGCAAAGAAAAAAGATTTTGCTGTTCTGGCACTGGGTAAAGCAAATAGAGAATGAAAATCTATGAATAAAAAGTACTTAAACCTTGCTAGTGAACTGAAAAAAACCCAAAAAACTATGGATTATGAAGGTGGTAGAGGCTCCAATGGTGGCATGGGCTCCGGGAACAGTCCTGAAGAGCTTGGCAAATAGATTGAAGGAATCAGGGATCCGGGACTATTCAGATACGGGACTACAGAAATAAGCAAGAATACTGAGAAGAGTTCTGGTGCATTGGGGAGACTTGCTGTCACTTGATCTCAAGTAAAATAAGCACCAGTCACGATTGGTGCAAGTACTAATAATATTAATAATAATAACTCGTCATCACAGTGAGTAACTGAACAACCGTAGCATCAGAATTTGAATTCAGGTAAAAAAAGATCCATTGAAGAACAAATATGATCAGAATAAATTTCATTTATGACTTCATTGCTGTTTTCCACAGGAAAACATAAAATAAACTGAAAAAAAAAACACCTAAAAGCATCTAGGCTTTTGAGAATCTTGTTGTTATTAATAAACTCGTCAAAATAGGGCCCCCATAGTTTTAAAAAAAAGCTTTTTTTTTTTCTTCCGAAACTCAAAGAATTCATTCTTTTAGAAGTAAGGATCTGATGATCATTTCCAAGTCGACGTTCTCAACGTTGGTTTATATACTTGGAGAAACGGTAAACTGAAACTAAAAAAGTTACGGATTACTGGGAATATTTCTCGGAACTCTAGACATGAGAAACGGAATAATGATCAGTTGTAGAAAGAAAGTTCATGATAAATGACAGAAACTTCTTTTTATACCATTTTTACATCATCAAATGTGTATCGCTATCTCGGAAGTAAAAAAAAAATCTTTTTTCTATTGAAAGACGTTAAAATTGTCGAATTTATGTGGAGCAGCTGCTGTATAATTAGGAAGGAAGTCATGATGAAAGCAGTATCTAAGCTAAAGTCTCTCTCTCTCTCTCTCTCTCTCTCTCTCTCTCTCTCTCTCTGTCTCTCTCTCTCTCTCTCTCATTGTATCCTTTTTCTTTCTGCATGGCAGAAGGTGGCGATTTTTTTCCGTCTCTTCCATTTGGGGCGAGAAAGAACAAGAAATAGAACATGACATGCAACTAAAATAATTAGTCTTGTAAAATTCAGTGTGTGTGATAGAGAGAGAGAGGGAGAGAGAGAGAGAGAGAGACTAGGACGAGGAGAGAGGGACAGATAAAAATTCGAATGAAAGAATAAGTTTAAAAATCTAACAAAGAATTGTCCTGGAGCAAGATTAAACTGAGTCAAATGTAAAGTGAAGTGTGCTCGATTCGAGAATTCTAAACGAAATCCAGTGGCGTTGAAGTTTTTTTTTAAAAAAAAGAGGGAAAAATCAGAAAAGAAAAATCGAATTACCAGCGAACGAATCAGTTTGTAATCCATTGAATCATGAAAGAGGGAAAAAAATCAATGGTAAAATACTCAGAGGAGACATTTTTATGAAATGTACACAGCATTCTAGTTGATAATAACCTTGGTGAAGCATTCAACGGCATTACTTTGTTGCACCGAACAAATGGACAAACATTGTAAAAGTCTGCATTGGAACTAAACCCTACAGCCAAGTAATCCAATCTTCCCAAGTTGATCCGATATCTGGACAACACTTTGGCTAACCGCGTCACATCACTTTATCGATATCACGCAATTTGGACATCACAGAGAGAGATATTTTCGTTTGGCCTTTCAATCACGTCCAGACACCTTGGTTTTTACTCCTTTTGTGTCTAGGAGTATTTTGAGCAAACTTTCTTTCATCATTTCAATATGACTTTTCTAAAGCATTTTAAGGGTCGCTGTTAGCATCTTGGCCCACTCAAATCACCGTATTACGATTTGTTGCCAAAAAAATTCGTTTGAAAATTGGGTCTTCAGTCCAGGAAATATCGTTCTCAGTAACAACAATCGTCAGCAGCCTTCAGTATCCGTCTTTTGGCCGAGACTTTCACTGGGATTCGCCAGACCTCTCTATCGTGGACATCACGGTACCAGTACATTCTGGATTTATCTAGTTCGTCTCACCACTTTTTTAATTTATTCTATCGGTCCTAGTTTTGCATTTAATCTCTGTGGATATACGTTGTGAGTCGTGATGTCCAGCGGTCGTCTGCCATTCTCGTAGCATGACCAGCCTATTGCCATTCAAGTTTTTCTCATGGATTCTATGATATCTCAGAGTGCTGTTTTCCCTCTGATATACTGTGCTCTATTGTGATCTCTCCACGTTATGTTGAGCATAATTCTCTATATTACACGTTGCACGGTTCTTAGGAAAATAATATCATCGATTACTAGTTAAACACGTGAAAATTTCAGAGACCTGGACGACTAAGATAATCCATTATTTCACGTCTTTGCTCTTCTCTCACCCTTTGTTTATATTCCCTCTCTTATTCCACTAACCTGTGTTGCCCGTCCATATTTCTATCTAAATGTTATACAAACGGATTATTTTCATAAACGAAAATCTTCCTACGTCTCAGTAAACTACCTAACTTCTAATCCTCCCGTCCCCTTTCAAACCCTGTTCTTAAACTGTTCACATCTTCTGCCCTCTCTCCTCTCATTCTATTTCCAAATCATCGAATCAGCCCCTTATGTTATTACTGAGAGCGTAACATCTGAACTCAGGTTGGAAGAAGCAAAATGATACAATAGATTTTGATATTCGGATTCTCGAACTTCGATTTGGATGCAGTGGTTTCTGACTTCACTCAAGTTGAACTCAAATAGTTGTTGAATCCCAAACAGGAACGGTTAATTATATATTACCAATACATTTAATCGATACTAAACAATCGATTAATTGATTCAATGATACATACTTTTCCATTCGTCTAACCTAGACTCTGAAAAATTGAAACGAGAAATCGCAACCTTTTTTGTGTTATTAATGTAACAGGCTTCATGACCTGAAAAGTCTTGACTAGTGCTTCTCAAACCGTGTGCTGCTACATAAAAACCTGCATTTCAAAACCATTTGACTGGTTAGAGTATGATGTCTGCCCCGCCACTGTCACAGAGTTGCGATTCTGGTGGTTTTATCACAAGATTAAGTTAGATCTCTCAGTAACAGATCAAAAGAAAGGGGTGATAAATACGTATATCAGCAAGATAATTAAATCAAAGACAACAGTGTTCATTTTTACTGTACCATATGCAGGTTTGTGAATCTTTAAACCTACAGAAAATTACGGACCTTCTGACGGCAGAATAGATCTGAATTTTTAAAGCAAAAGTTTTTCTTTGAAATTAAGTGCAATGAAAGCATGAACGGGTAGTAGGACTTTAACTCGGGAAAAAAACTCCAGGCTTTGAATTGATGTATGTGCAATGAGTTAAATCTCTGTTAAAACAAAAAAAAGTGATTGGTCGTCAAGGACGTGCGGAAACTCTTCGGTCAAGGGGTCTTGAAATTTCACACTGATTAAAACACAAGGACTAATTCCCAATGGACAAATGTATACACTTGTCATCGCACTTGATATTTGAACAACCATTGCGTCAAAATTTGAAGTCATTTAAAAAGAATTCAAAAAAAGAATAAATACGTCCGGAATAAATTCTATTTATGACATCTGATATTTTCCTCTGGGAAACATCTAAAATACATTTTTCTTAAAAAGCATCCAAAAATTATTTTATTTATAAACCTGTCAGAATAAGGCTTAAGAGATCTACAAAAGGCCTTTTTTCAAAAGGAAGGGATTTAGTCAAGTACTGGGACCAATTCCAAACGGTGCACTGAACATACAAAGGGCATCGGCAGATACACAAAAACACGCCCATATTATTTTTTTTTTAAAGAATAGAATCCTTCTCTATCTTCAATGGCTACATTTATTCAACTGAATATAGAAAGCACACAGAAAGCATACTAAAAGACTTCTTTTTTTTTTTTGACTCTCTTGGCAGCAAAAGTATCAATTCCTCGAATCTTCCCCCACTGTTTTGCCCCCATCCCTTGCTCTTACGCCTATGTTGGTAGCCGTGTCGTGTAACGTAGACATGAAATGTTCGCCGGTCGAGATTAAAAGGTTCAAAACAAGCAATTCATTTGCACTGAGTGTGTGGAAGGATAAAGGAATCGCATTCAATTTACTCGTTAATGGCACTTGTTGCATTCCAAGTATCCTTGATCAAGAGATGGAAAAATGCAGAAGAAACAACGCACAAAGATTACCTTGGCTATGCGCTATATCCCGGTGTCACCCTCACGAGCCGTTCTGTAAAGCTTGCAGATTGGAAGCACGGATTAAACTGAATACTTGTTCTGATTCCTGGCTAGAAACGAAGTCTAAGGTGTCAAGGAAGGCTTTTTTTTCCTTTTCATATCAAATGAATAAATGCAAATCTTGATAAGACCTTCATATACATTTTCCCTACGGTATTTACATATGTACACAGATATCACACGTGCACGCACACACGCGCACACGCACACACACACACACATATATATATATATATATATATATATATGTGTGTGTGTGTGTAATTGAAATATAGCACGCCGAAACATCTTCATAGAAACTATCATGCCTCAGAAAGATTACATAATGAATCCGGTCGAATTAGATACAAAGGAAAGTGTGGCTTTCCTTTCTTTTTTCCTAATATTTAACAGGATTTACCGATTTTATCATTCATATATATATATATATATATATATATATATATATATATATATATATACCTTCCTTGGATAAATGGATTACTGTATGAACCCTTGTGTACAAGAACTACAATCATGTAAAGAATACCAGTACAAGATCCGGGAAATGTTGATCCAAAATGACCAGAGACCTAAAAAGCACTTTTAAAAAAAAGTTTTTTATACAATGTCTCGTGGTGTACATATGCAAACTTTGGACGTTTTAGCCGAAGATTAGAGAGACAGAGAAAGAAAGAGAGAGAGATGGGTAGATAGATAGATGGATGGATAGATAGATATAGATGTGTGTGCACACCCGCGTGTTTTGGGATTCTTTTCCCAAGTATTTGATAAGCTCAGCTCAAACAAAGATCAGATATGTGGGCTGCCAGCGGGTGTCGAGCTCATCGCAGTTGTGATTATCTGTGAGGGTAGTTTTTCAATAATCAACCCATGGTGAAGATCTCTGAAATAGTCTTCTAAGTGTACCTTAGTTTGGGGGTATGGCCACAGTATTCAGGCGCCCAGTGGAGACCGAAGTCAATACACAAGCAAACAGGGCCGGAAGACGAGCTTGCCGCCCATTGCACCATATTTAGCGTCCTAATCATCTGCCTAATGAAATTAACTGTCTCACAACACATTTGTCTATTTACTACATTCGAATCTGAATTTATAATGCAGAATTTTGTTTTATAAAGGTCTTTATTCGAATTGATGTAAAAAAAATTATTGTGACTTGTATCGGAAAATGTTCTCGTATTTGATTAATTAGCTTCTCTCATTAAGTAAGGCTTCAGATTTTGTATTTCAGAAAATACTGCCGTGTTAAACCAAGTGATTCGTGCTGTGCTGTCCTGACACAATCTTGGTCTTTCTTTATCTTAAACTTTAGTAATGTTTTTTTTTGTTATTTTCGAAACACACCGAACCAGCTACTTAGCATATCCAAGAATGAGTTTAAAACCTTGAAAAAAAAAATTACAACTAGCATAGCCAGCGTACGAGTTACAAGAGACAAAGTAAAAAAGAACAAAAAAACAAACAATCTTTGAAATCATTTAATAACATCCGCGCCTTCTTAAAAGTATTGATTAGAAGTGTAAAGAAAGGAAAGTAAGATACTTAAAGATGGGGGAAGGAGAGGGGGATGTGAGAGGAAACATGAACGAATGGCCAGACAAGGAAGTAGAAAACAACTGACAGGGATTGGGTTCTAACCAAATTCGGAACTGTCAAGCAAAACTGTCACCAAAATTGTCAATCCAGGTTTCTCCCGTTTTTTTGTTGATCTTGTTGACTATCTGTATTTTTGTCACATGTACAGGTCGCATATTCGGAGCGAGAGAGCTAAAATTCCCAAAACTGGCCCCTTATTATGTCTAGCAAAAAAACTTTCTGTTTTTCGAAAATCTCACCCAGATAGGGTTTAAGAGTGTGGGGGTCAATTTTCAATGTTAGTTTACAAACATTTATCTTTTAGCTTTTGTAGCATTCACGTATTTTTGTTTTTTAAATTTGGGCTCTTTTTAGTGATCAAAGGACAACAAAAGGCTTCAGAGCTAACTTATTCAACGAGACCCTTTTTCCCCATTGACCATCCGTTTTCCGATTTTCATTGGTCATCCCAAACACAGCATGCTGCCAAAAACCTTTGGTCACGTGATGGTTCCTATTGAATGATCAACCAGACCTGTTCTTCTATTGATTAAGTAAAAACTGAATGTTACTAGAAGGGACAAGAAAAATAGTCTTAGATCTAAACGTATTCTCTCATGTTCTAGGATTTCAGGCACCTGCTTGCTCAAGAAAGATTCTTGCTTTTTTGTGTTTTTAATAGCTGCTCAATTTTAATTAGGTACTTGTTTGTTTTTATCTTTTTTTCTTCTTTCTCTGTTATTTTTGCTTGTTTGTATATATTCGTCGCTATCTTGCCTTATAAATAGCGAATTATAAGAGAAACAGAAGGCGCTGTTTCCATTGTATACTGACATCTTAGTAAGTAATTTCGTTTCTGATTAGTTTTACTGCGGATGACAGGCTTCTTCTCCGCCCATAGTCTTTTTAGAAGTCAATATATGAATAGTATATGATTTTAGGATGATTTGCATATGATTTTACGCATGCGTACGTCCCTGGTAGAACATTGCTAATGAGTTTGCCTCTAGAACACGCTTTCGAATATTTGAAATCAAGCTTGGGATACCAATTTTACTGATATAGGAGCCCAGTGCAGCACACACTTCCAAATGACATGCTAGATTGAGTTCGCCAAGACAAAGATGCCAACTTTATTAGCGCATAAATTGTATATACTGAGAAACCTGACGAAGGCGAATAGCATTGATGTGGTTGATGAACGTTTTCATGGTTAAGGCGACTGAAGTCATCGGTGTCAGACAGGAGTAGAATAACCAACTGAGGAAAAGAGTTCTCTCTATCTATATAATGAACAGGGTTACAATTTATGTTTGTTGGTAACAATGTACTCTTCCACATGAAAATTGCAATTTTGCTAATAATAAAATATTTTACCAATCACTTCCCTGGTTTTTGCTGTCTTGACAATGAACAGTGGAATTGTTTGAATCATTTTTAGCTAGTTTTTCAACTATTGCAGCAGCATTTCTGTCGACTCCTGATGAAACCAGATCATCATTATAGGATATGTAATTTGAAGGATTTTTTCCCCATAAGCACCATGAATATTTATAATTGCTCCAATGGTGTTTTGTAATTTCAAACCCCATAAAGCATTACATTACAGGTCGCCACGTTGAATCTAACAATGATCTACTTTCGCCTGAACTCAATAGAAATAATACCGTCTATAGTTTTGAGGAAGGCCATTGAGATTCAAGTGTTTTCAGACGATTGGACGTTCTGTTGTTTGGTCTTGTAATAGTCAGGTGCACTATCCGAATATTTACCACCATACCATTCTGATATCACACCTATTGGAGATCGTAGAATGAATCGACCGAACAAAGGGTTTACTCGTCAAAAAAACTCTGAAACAAATAATATTTTTGCAGAAAAATTAGCTAAAAATCAAATTCGAACCATTCAGGGACAAAACCAGTCCTGCTGTAAGGAGGCTTTTGTAAATATAAGTGGTTTCATGGTCAGGCATAGAAACAAAACAAAACGTTGGTTCATGGAAAACTTTTCAATTCTTTGGAAACAAAAAAAACAGGAAGCAAACACACTTGACCCCGCCTTTCACAGACCCATCTCAGTTTAAACTAAATGTTAGCCTCATTTACACAGATATAAACACCCCCCTTCCTCTCCCACAAGAAAATCAAACGACATAGAAATATTCACGTTCTCTCATTCGGCATCAAATATGTAAACACGTATTTTTTTTTCCTCCGTGAACTGCTGAAAATACTTTCCTCTGAAAAAGATAGTTGGCTCCCGTCGGAATGCATCGAAATACACCCATGAAATAATGAAAAATACTGAGTTTTTTTCTTCACTTTCTAATTATCATTTCTATCTTCACGTATTTATGAGGGGGGCGGGTGTAAATCTGATAGGATGTTGTGGAAAACTGAAGAAGAGTTGAGACATAGTATATCTCTTTTTTATTATTAAAAGAGTGTAATAGCTTACATGTGTTTCACTCGTGGGCCTCTGATTTTGTCAGAGCTTCGTAAACCAACTTTTGCAACCAATATTCAGACGAAACCCTGGACTGGTTGGATGTATGTAAGCTATTACATTCTCTCGATAATAAAGAATGAGATGAACTAAGTGGTCTCAAGTCTTTTTCCTTTTCCATGTTTTCTGCATTTCTCACTAACAATGTATATCGATTGGCCTGTCTATTGATCATTACATGAATATGCATCTATTCGCAGGACTGCACGAAGACATGAAATATTCAGGCGTGCGCGCAATATTTTTTTCTGTCTGTATGGAATTAAATCAAAAATGTGTACTGACTGAACCTGCTAAAATTCCACGAGTATCGATAACTACGATTATGCATTATCTGATGTCTATGCTTTCCCTGTACATTTTGCTTGCATCTTCTTGTTCTCTCCCTTATCCCTAAGAATCTCCGCAGCTAACCCATGTTCTCATCTAAATGCTATACAAGGATGGATTAGTTTCATATACAAAAATCGTCCAATCCTCCAGTGAACTACTGAAGCATCTGTTCTGTCCTCTCCCTACCTAACCTCTTCTTAAAGTACCTACCTTTCTATCTCCGTCTTCTCACTTTCTCTTCCTACCTTCTTATCAAACTACCTAGCCTTACCCCTGTTTTGTTGCTGAAACCGGAATGCTCGCACACAAATAGAAAAATGCAGAATGTTGTTATAGTTGTTTGAAACCGTTACATTGTCACCAAAACTATCACCGTAAGTTTCTTCAGTTTTGGAGTTGTCCACCTGGCTATGTATGTATGTATGTATGTATGTATGTATGTATGTATGTATCACACGTACAGGCCATCCCAGTGGATCTAGAGAGATGAAAACATTTACTCTATATCATGTCTACTTTAAACTTTCTTTTTTTCTTTTTTTTTTGCTTTTTAATCTCCCAAAATTAGATTTTTAATGGTAGGTCAGTTTGCAATGTAAGTTAATGCTAAATTGGTCTCTAGATTGTGCTTTGTTGCTTTGTTTTTGAAATTTCAGATTTTTTAGTGAATACTTTTAGCCTAAGAAAGGACATGAGAATAACTTATTCATTGGTCACCCTATTTTCCAATGTTTCAATTGATCACCTCCAACATGACCATCAGCCAAAAGACGTTGGTTATGTGATGGTTTTTATAGAATGACTACCCAGTCCTATTGGACTACATTTCTGCATGAGTTACGAACAATCTGATCGCATCCCCTTGATATCGATTACTTTCGTTTATTTCTGAATCTCAGTGAGAGAAAAAAAATTCTGACTTAAAAGCAGAACATCAGATTATGAACCTCTGACCTTCTGAGCCTACGGCGATAAATATTCCATATTTGTACGAGGGTGTGTCTGTACACGCTTAAGTGTGCTTACATGTACTTACATGCCGAGTTCGATTCACTCATGGCTTTGATCACAAGTCTGGCACAAGACCAATACATTTAAAAATATATCAGAGATACACTATGTTTGCCAGTCAAGACATTTGTTCATGAAAACAGTTTGAGAGTAACAGCATAATTCACCAGGGTCCATCTTCAATTTTTTTCTTCTTACAAAAAGTAGAAATTAAACAAAAAAGATGACAAAAACATTTCCCCCAATCACGTATAATTTGAGTTGAACAAATGATTTGATCAATATCTCCTACTTTATCGATATTAGAAATTGTTTTGAATGGCCAACATAATTGAGGGTTAAATCAGATATGACCCCATTTTGCGTCAACAAAAACGTACATAAGGGTGACGGCTCCATGTTTTTTTTTCCAAATGACTAGCTACAATAATGTTCAGACAAGTCGACCATTTTGGTTTAAGTTAATTACCCACTGAAAATTCTGGTAGAATCCAGTCAAGAAATTCTTAGAGCATGACGATTCTCTAGAAAATCCAATTTATTTGCTGAATTAAAACCAAAAACCTTTGTTGCTAAGATCATTGTCTGCTAAAACAAAACCAAAAAAAAATGAGAAATTACATTTAGAATAAATTTCTATCTTTACCTTTTATATAAATCAAGGCTACCAGTGTGAAAAGCGATGATAATTTGGTTCATAACATTTAACTTGCACACTGATAAATAAAAATTGGTCTGGTGAGTCCATAACCGGACAACTTATTCGAAGTGGTATCTATGTATAAAATTCAGTAGTGTCTGTCAGTCAGTCAATTTGTCCATCACAGTATAGAAACCACCGAAATATGGATGGAACCAAATCAAATTTTTCATGCATACTCAGTGGATATAAACTGATTCTGTTTATCTGTTTGTGACCTCCAAGAGGTCGAAATGGTTCATAATTACCAGAATTATTGAATTGAGGTACCTTTGAAATGCATCTATCCAAAGAATGCAAAAAAAAAAACTCTAGGTGATTTGTAACTGAATGGTAATAGCGTGGGGTCTGACTTTGCGTTCACCCCGATTATAATGATCTGATTTACATCCATCTATATATGAATAAAAGTTCAATTCCGTTTATCTGAATGTAACCTCTAAGTAACAGAAATAGTGCATTGTTGCTAGAGGCCAGTTTTCAGCAAGTATCTGATATACAAAAGATATCAATCGGAGGAATAAATCAATAATTCTCAAAACATGATGACATTTTATATTCTTACTCAAAATCTGAAGTTCATGATATCAATATTTTGCTGCAGTCGTTATCTTATTATTATACTATGATTCTGCTTGTTTCTATGTACGACCGTTACGCTTTAGATTAGGCTGCCACCATTGAAAACTCTACATTGACAGAAACCATTTGATTAGCTTGATTTCGATCTTCGAATCGTCTATGCTGGCCTTTGATCTCTTGTTATACTCCAAGAATAGAGTGAAGATATCAATTTCTAAGTTCGTCGCCGTATCGATAGAGGATTATTTTTGAATGGTCCTCAGGTCCCGGATGGAAGGGGCATCGAAATGTTTTCTGAATAAGAGTTCATCCACTGCACTTATACTAACTACAAATCTCTCTGAATGCTAGACAGAAACTCTCAAGTCCTTAGCGTTTTTAAATCTCCATCTACGCTGCTGTCTCGATATAAATATCAAAGAAGCCAGACTTGCTGCGGTTGCTATTGGTTTTATCGTTGCTTTGTATTCGCCCTTGGCCCCATTCATTCTCGATTCTACTCGCGTGCGTGACCCAATGAGTTACTCAACTGCTTGAGGCCTGAAGACTATTGTCCAATCTCAACCCCGCCCCTGGATTTCTTGGTTGAAACGTATCGTGTGAGATAGAGACATTTGGAATCAAAAGAGGAAAAATTGGATTCTAATGAACTCATGATGAACAAAAGTTTTCAACAGAGAAGCTTCATGCATAGAGTCACAACATGTGTAAAATTCATACATTTTACGCATAACGTCATGACTTATGCGTAATGGTCGCTTGAAGAGTCTCAACTGATTGGGAAAATTAACCAAAGCGTCTCATACTGAGAGCAAAAAAATTACTCGGTGTAACTTCTTTTTTTTTTTTTACTTTTGTGTTCTTTGATGATAAGTCTTATTTTCGAATTGGTTATGTCTAAAAGAAAAAAAAGTATAGAAAATGTCAATCATTCCCCTCAAACTTTGCTCTTGTGACCAGGACAATGATAATTTGAAGTCTACTTATTTTCAATTAGAAAAATAGCAAATTTGCAGATTTCCAATCATATAAAGTTGGAAAAAACAATTACATATGAACATTATTATTCTGGTCACAAGAGCAAAGTTTGAAAGGAATAATAGCCATTGTCTATAACTTTTATACATAAGAAATTAGAAAATAACATTCATCACCCAGGAACACAAATCACGTTGCACAACGTTATGAGAGGTCAATGGGTGCCTCATAATAACACCTGCAATCTATTGCAGCTGGATGATTGGTTCTGAAAGAAACGTGCTTACTATTTTTGATGGAACCTAACAGCTTTGGAAATTTTGTACGCCTTGGATTTTCTTGACGTTCTGATGCAACCTGTGCACACAACGCTTGATGCGCGCAAAATATTGTGGGCTAATGTAGATGTATGTGTACGTATTTGTGTGTATGATCAAATACATGTTTATACACACAAATGGGTCAGTATGTATCCAGAAATAAGATCAAGAGAAGAAAAGAAAAAAAATCCCCAACTTTTTCGATGATTCGAAGACAGAAAGGAATATATATATATATATATATGTTGTCGTATCAGCATTCAATCATCAAATGGACGGTTTGGTGGATAAAATATTCATACTCTTTTCTTTAGTTCTCAAATAATGAATGATGAAATATACCCAAATAGTCACAGTGATTAGTACAAATCTTCAGTCATCATTAGTGGTGCGTTTATTATTTCATAAACCTTGTTCTGATATCTCATGTTTGAAGTTTCTTTGATATTAAACGAATCGTTCGACTAGAGACTGGAACCTAACTACCATAACCGCATTAAATCTCGAGACGGAAAAGAGCGTTTCTCGCTATACTGTTTAACCCTTTCAATGCTAACCTGTTCAGGTGCTGAATGTCTAAAGTGTCTATATTCTGAAGAAGCGAAATCATGAAGGAATACATTTATTCCATTTGACAATTACCCCGGGACATATCTGTCTCAGAAGACATTCATTGTCGCTTTCGTTTTACCCTCACTCTGAACAGAAAGGAATATATTACATTTTCAAACAGGACATCCAGAAATTGACCCAAAGCTATCAAAGTAAATTAAGACAACATAATCTCATTCAAAATATCTCCAGGGACAAAACTGTCCCAGATATTGAGAAGAGACATTATAATAAAATTGAAAGTTATTTTTTCTGACTTTATACACTTCCACATAACAATCAGTCATAAATCCATGATATATAAAAGATTGGTGATGTTTTCTCGTTCAGTCATCTAACGTTAACTCATTTCTGCGTGGGTTTCATACAATGATTACGTCATTGTCTGCGGTTATAAAAGCCAGAAAGAATTATTTACTTAATTTTTCGTGACACATACATCCAAGTAGACTTCTAAAATCAATCTACGGGAAATGTCTATCCCAGCTATCATAGACACCTCGGGATAATTAAGTCGCAAGAGTCTCAGAAGGGTTAATGGAAATGCTGACCTTTTACAGGATAGATTGCACTTATAATTTTATCTTGAAGAAAAAGGATGATTTTGGTTCATGAGTTGCAGAAGTGCAGAGTGATACAGATTTTCGTACTCATTTGATAAGCACCATCCCCATCTTATTTTACTTAAATGAAAGTCATAATGTTCCTACGCATATACACTATAAAAAATTAACAAGCCTCGTTTCTCTTTTCATCCTTTTAAAAATTTGAATAACACTAAAATGAAATTATGAGCATCATCAAAACAAAAGGACAACAAATATGTTGTCAGCAAGCTGTTTCGAGAATTATTTTCATTTCCCTTTATCTTTTTATCATTTACTATTTGCAATTCTATGAGGTCATCAAGCTGTTAGAAAAAAAAGACTTGTAAAATACTTATGCTCCATATACACATTTAGAAGAGGAACGGTTGTTGAAAAATCTATCTTCTGCAAATATTTTTCCTCATTTACTTCACGAATATGTCGTCTATATTTTGTAGTCAGTAAAAACCCAAATCAAATAAAAATTTCTGTTTCAAAAGACAATTCTTTGATTTAGAAAAATGCGTTTGAGAAACTCTCAGAAAACTGTTACTCCCCCCCCCCCCATACACATGCTTCTCGTTCCAGATCTGAAACTTCTCTTCAGAACTGAGTAAATCTGACAAATGATCATAAAGTTTAAAGTTCCATCCGAATCGCTAGACTCTTCATGCGGTTTTCTAAGCATTCAAGAATAAAAACTTGGTCTTTAAAAAAAAAAGCTACTTAACTTTTCATCTTTCTGGTGTTTCGATTGCAACTGCTTCAAGCATTTGGGTTTAAATCTTTTGATAAAAAATATTCAGTAAATCTTGACGATCTTTTAATGATCATAAAAGTAATTGTATATTATCCAAAAAGTCTCGTTTCCTTTTCTTCAATTCGTTTAAAATTCGGTCTGCTTGGCGTTCTTATTTATTCATTTTTATCTGGTATAGAAATGAAAGAGTTCCTATTCAAGAACGATAACTCATTTGGCTCACTCACATTTGATACATAGGTGCTTCTTGCCGATCTAAAACGACAAAGCACTGAGTAATAATCATGTAGCCATGACTTGGCGGCTAACGTAGCTCTTTATAAACAGTAGCAGTGATGATGACGACGACGACGGCAGTCAGCGCAGCTGCAGCAAATGACGTCGTCGTCGTCATAATTGTCTTCTCTTTTTGCAGCTGTTGTGTGTTTAGTGTCGTCCATAGTCATCAGGAAACGAAAATGAAAGAATGTGGACGAATGAAGCCAGTCCAAGTTGATGATAACCTCAACGTCGTTTTATTTCGAGTTTCTATTCCATCTATTATCTTCTACCTCCCCTTTTTTACCTTTTCATTTTCTATTCTATGATTCCCTCCTCTCCTTTTCCGACTTTCCTTTCTTTCTGATTCTCTCTCTCTCTCTCATATTTCCTTACGTTTTGTTTGTTGTTTCTCTCTCCTTTCTCTCTCTCTCTCTCTCTCTCCTTCCTCGTGTATCTCTCATTTTAATTCAGCACAAGTTTCAATTCTCACATCTCTCTCTTGTTTCTTTTCATCTAATCTCTTACATTTTTATATTTAACAAATAAGTACACACACACACACACACACACACACACACACATATATATAACAACTGATAGCTATGCATTTGATTGCATAAATCTCTAATAAAAAATTGAACAAATGTGTGTTTGTATGTAGAAAACAGGTTATATCTATGTGTGTATATGAAACTTAACATTAGAAAAAAAACTTTGCCCACGCTCCCTAATCCCTATGTCAGAGACAGAATCATTGGTAAATTGAAGTGCAGAAAATAACGTATAAGATTCATACCAACATACATACGAATTTCCTTGTGCAAGAGCAAGAAAGAGAATATATATACTCACACACACACACACACATATATATATATATATATATACATATATATATATATATATATATATATATATATATATATATATATATACACACACACACATAACCAATTAGTTTCTTCACCTTTATTAGAATTAGATATATTTTTGAAGTATTGTCGGGGGAACTGTATGTACTCAGTGTGGATTCATTTGTGTTATCCTCTTATCACGGATTTTTCGATTGTAGATTATGACTGGGACGTAGCAGGTGATTTAAACACTCCTCTGACCCCCAATAGAAGGGGCTGAAGGCTTCAAGAATAGTAGTTCACCTATTGCATTTTCTTACTAACCTCATATAAAAACGAACCTCCCAAAAGAGCCAAGCCCCCCATATTTCTAGCTACATCCCTGAATCAGGATTAAAGTAATATTTACACATTTCAATTTTCTGATAGGTGACATTTATTCATTATTTGAAGCCGTGTGTTGACGACACATGCGCTGGAGTTTGCATATGTGGGGGCGGTTGTCTATGCGTTGCTGAGCTAACATACTATATTGCGTGGGTTTGAACTATTTACATTCGACAGGGCAGGGGGGTCGGGGAGAGTAGCGAGTGCGTGGGCGATCCACGTCTTTGCCTTCTCTTCACTCTATCCCTTTTCATTGTTTTGTTTTGTGTTTGTTTGTTTTTTTCACATTTTGTAATTTTTTATTTTTTCTTATTATATCTATAATAAGTGCCCTTACGCTGGCCCCAGCTCCAGCCGTTACCTCCTAGGCTACACCAATCTCATTACTGCTTAGACGGCCCTGGTTTCTATGAGAAATTGACTTGGAGGCGACAAGTACCCGAAATAGCGTCACTTGCTCAAGCCTGCGTTATTTCACCAACAGCTGTGTGATGAAATGGATTAATGCCTTTCCCAAGGACATGAGTACAAAGTGAACACGAATTGTCGCTACTGGAGTTCGAATTTGGCTCGTCAGTTCGGTGCCATTATTCACTCGACCATCTCCTTTCTTAATATAATTCATTTTCCTTATTCATCTACAATAGTTTACTCCTCAAATCTGTGTTTCTTCTGTTAAAATTTCCGTAAAAGTATGTTGCGTAAAATGTCAACATCTCTTGAATACCACTGACTCAGTTTGTTTGTATTCTTTCATTTAGTTGATTCATCACAAAGGCAATTAGATCTTAATTCAGTCCGTAGTCTAAGACTCGAATCCAAGACAAAACAATGTCTGATTCTGCTCTATATTCTACCTGTTCATTCTCTCACGAGGATATTTTAGAAATCATATGTTCTTTCAGTAGAATTCAAAACCATGAAAATTATCTCACTGAAACATTTTACAAATGGTACCCGATTGGTTTACGGAAGAATATATCGATAATCAAGGCCAGTATGTTTTTTTCTCGATAGATTGACAGCTAGATAGATAGATAATACCATTGTGTGCCTATGACTGTAGGTTTAAGGTAGAGAAATAACATTCAACCTTGACAGTAAAAGTAGATATTTTTCGGTACATACAAAACATAGTGACGTATGATTTTCGTAAGATAGAATGAACTATTTCACTCGAACGGAAGTTGCATGAAAAGAGGAAGCTTAAACTGTTGAATGAAGACACAGCAAGGCCGTAAACAAGTGAGCAAAACACAAAAAAATCATCAAACTGACAAATTTATTTTCGAGTGTTCTAAATCTATAAACTTTTTTTTCAACCGAATCCCACACAAGTTCGTTAATATTCGCGTGGGTAGGAACCCACTGATGAAAATATGTGTTTATTGAAAAGAAATTTTTTAAGGTGATATCGGAAAATAATTACTCTAATAATGTTTGCTGATTAGAAAAGAAACTTTTTTTTTTTATCTTGAATGAACACGATGAAGGTTGTATAATCTTAACTCAATGCTATAGAATTCTCATAACATGAACTCGACAACTATAAAAATGGGAGCATCACAATCGGATGACATAAAATTACGCATTTTTTTAATAATCATTAGGTAACAAATCCGAATCAGAATATCTGAAAGATGAACTGAATGAAGAAAGCAAGACAGTCGCCCCCTTCTAATAGATTTGAGCAAAACAAAGGTCATGAGTTACAATCAAGTCAAAAATATATACAAACGATCAGAATCGAAAACGCAGAACTGGAGAAAGTTTACCGCTACATCTATCTAGATCAACGAATTCCCATGAACAGCTCAAAAAAAGAAGAAATCGAGCGAAGAATCACTCTAGAATGGCAAGCTTTCGGCAGAGCAAGATCAACCGTCAAGAACAAGAAAAACCATTTGTTTTAAAAGAAAAAAAAAGTTCAGAAAAGCAGTTAATATAAACAATATTAACTTCATTTTCTATTTGAAATTTTGACTTTGAAACCAGACGAGGAAGCAACTAAAGACTTCCACTTGATCCAATCATAATTCATCCATCAGTTGTAATAGCTGCAATCGGCTAATATTGACGGCCAGGGAGATAAACCCGTTGCTAGAAATCCAGAGGATCAGAAACTTGGTACGCTGTTGGATCTCTCAAACATTTAGTCTGAAATTCGGTAGTTGAATTGGGGGCCTGTGTAACGTTTTCTAATAACCCCTTAATCCTCCCCCAACCTTAGCACACCGTTGCATATAGATCAGTATTGGGTTGGAAAGGGAAAGAAAAGTGAAAGCATGCTAAGAAAAAAAGAGATCCATCTTATGGGATTTAATTCTGTTGATGAATAATTGCCTGAGTTGGCGGTCTATTGTTAAACGCAAATATGCAACACGGTTTCAGATCAACAAGACCAAATGATAAAGGGGAATTAAGACTGAACTTTTGATCCAGACGATGCCAGAACCATTTGCTGATTCAAGTTTCTGAAAAGTTCTTTTGTTCTTCCCTTGCCCCTGTCCTTCACATTCTTTCAACCAAAGGTTGTTTGCCATCGTTGCTCTCGAAGTCTTTTGGAGCCTGCTTCTAGACACAAGAGTTAAATTAGACTTCTTGTTTCAAACTGATCGATGAGCGCGATTCGCAACCATTTCTAGATCCCTTTGCTCCGCTTTCTATACTTGCTTACATTACTTGCCAATCCTTTTCAAATATGACTTATATCCTTCTCATTCACGTACAGTCGTGTAACTAAATTCATTGCTCATATACTTTCTATAAATCTACTCATTTGAAGTGAATTTATTCTAGAGTTATAAATACACACTGTGAAACCGTGGAACCAATACTTAGCTATAACAGTATGTTTATTGTGATATCAAAGAGTTCCAGTTAAGCATTTTATCAATCTGTCAATCGAGCCATGTCTGCTTCCACCAACATATATCTTTCTCCCCCTATGTATGTGAGTATATACACTTAAGCATGGTTGAATAAATAAATAAATAAATAAATATATATATATATATATATATATATCTTTCCATGTGTGAATATACGTTCGTTTGTGCGTTCCTACTGAGCTTTGCCCAAATCTATCAGATAAGAATGTACGTAGATACAAATCTGTAATATCTTTCTACTTCTCTCTCTCTCTCTCTCTCTCTCTCTTTCTCACACACACACACACACACATACAGTGTAGGTCGATGTGTATGAATGTGTTTCTGTTTGTGTCTGTGTGTCTGCCTACGCGTATGTGTGTTAATGATTGTTTTTAATTCTCTGTGTGTATACAATAGTAGGTTCCTGTGTCTGTGAGAATGTGTAGCCTTCACAAAATGTTAAGAACGAATGAGTGTGTAAATTATTGGTGACTCTTTGTAATGAAAATTTAGCTTCTTTTTTTTTTTAATTTCTCAATAAAACCCTCACAATGACTATGGCATCAGCCGTCACTGTTTGGGATTCACATATCGCAAGTTTCTCAGTCTTTGCTAGTTCTTTGAGGTTTCCGATAAGTGAAATGTACTTAGAGGCGACAAGCACCCAAGGTGGCGTTGTTTACTTCTCCATACGCTATTTTACCAATAGTTGAGGGAGTGGGCATCGGTGCCATTCTTAGTCATAGATTTATTTCCTACCGTGCTGACCGATCAGCCACTGACATGTCCTTTTTTTTTTTTTTTTTTTTTTTTTTTTTTTTTAGTATATGTTACTTATTATGTAACCACATAGATCTCATTCTTGCTCCACTGATTCAAATCCAGGAGGATATTAAAATTCTTTTAGCAGTTGTTTGTTGAGGATAATTTGCTTATTTTCCCGCCATAGATTCATCTCTTCACGTTTGCATAGATCAAAATCGTGATAAACGGAAGCTGTTTTCAGTTTTAAGCTGCAATGTTGATTGGAAATTAACATTCAAAATTGTTCAAACATCCCTTTATTAACCAAAAAAACAATATATATTTTTACATTTTTATCTCATATATTTACATTAACTCGTATTTTACTGTCTATCTGTACGCACGAAATCTCAAATTTCTCTATGAATTTCAATAATATGTCAAAGTTGGTCATGCACTGAGAAGCATTCATTAAATTCCTGGGCGGATCCACCAAATGTGTACAGTTATTTCCCCAGCATTGTGACTATAAAGTAGCTCATTTCCATTCAGTGTTTAGAGATAATAGCATTGGCAGGGATATGCACTCTCTTAACGCTTTCAAGTTTTATATTTACAACGCCTAAAATTCTTCCTCTATCACGGCTCAACATTGCTAAACCTTTAATCTACAGCGGGAACAAGTGTTTTCCATTTGCTATGGTCGAGAGCCTTCTGGAGATCAATACTGATTCCATAGGAAATATTTGAATCGTTACTGAACAAAAGTTGAGCCAATCCCAATGGCACTTTGCCATTACTATGGTGGAAGGTTCTGTTATAAACTAATTAATACAATTCGATTTGTTTCGACCTCTCAATGGTTGATACAGGGTTAAAATTAAGATCAAGACTTGACAGAATGAATATTGACTTGAATTTGAGATCTTCTGACGGAAGATTTTACAGCCCCAACCTGCCCCTCTATCCAATGTCATCTTCTGACGGTAAATTTTCCGCAAAAGCTGTTTTGCGTTCAGTCATGGGCGTCTGTTGCAACCTTTTCCAGGTTGTGGAGAGGAAGAGGGTGACAAAAGGATGTATTTTACGGGGAGTCGGTCAGAAGGGTATTTTCAGGGGAGGGGTCTAAGGGATATATTTGGGTGGGGCAGAAGAATATATTCGGGATATAGCTCAGCAGCAACCCTGTTACCAATGATAAGTAACATCGTCTTCTTATATGGGTAGTTTAGGTTAGCGTTTCATAAAATAATTATGCAGCACCATTATCCTTTATGGCTAAAAGTCTCGAATTTTCATATCCCCTCACCCTAGGTGAGAAGATTCGATCCAGCAGAGGAGGGGGCAAATGCCTTGTTTGCACCCCCTCCCCATCCTCAGCGGACGCCTATGTGTTTAGGTGCATTTTTTCTGTTTTAGATCAGTCTTAACAGAATATCAAAACTGATAAAAGGTACTTCTTGGAGAATTAGAAAATATTGATATTACCAATATTTTGTTATCAATAAATATTTCATGGAGTTCATGTGATTAATAGAAGTGTACAAAACTATTTGACTGGTATACCCCACTCTGTTGCATATCTCCGATGTCTCTCTCAAGCCTTGCCTATATTTTTTTAAATGCTTTTCTAAGAGCCAAAAACATCAATTCTCAACCCTGTTTCATAAACACATTTTGAATGTTTAAATGGCGGCCCCCTGGGGCGGTGATTACCAAACCTATTTTGTTGCCGAACGTTCTACACAATTTTCCGAAAATAAAGGAACCTATATCTACATTTTACGGACAAACACCACCATCCTAAATTTAATAAGACATTAATTGAAAAACAAATTGTTTTAGAGATTTTTTTCACATAAAAAACATCCGATAAATGAAGCATCAAAAAACCCTTTTTTTATCTGTTTTTAATGGTTTGATTTTTTTTTAAGGATAAATCTAACAGAATTTTATCGAAAAACAGCTTATCTAGTGTAACACTAGAATTTTTGGCAGATTGGGAAACTTTTCATTGTGATATCAACAAAGTGTTTTTTGGTCTCTTCCTTTTTGCACACAAAGTACTTCTGTCTACTGGCCGTGGATCAAGAGCTGCAAAACTGAAATAGCATCCCAAGTTCTTCAGCTTTTCATGTGATTTCAGAATTCAAATAATGATAGAATGAATGATTTTAAGCTTGTTTAACATCTTATTTGTTTTTATTCTCATTGTGTTGATCGGATCAATTTTTCAAACGTCTAAACAGCGTAAATATTCAATCGTCTGTGATTTTCTTAGCAGGGTTCAATTATTTCATCAAAGCAGATTATGAAAAAAATTGCCATCCAAAAACATAGTTCAACATAGGTTTCTTCATTTTCAAGGGATTCTGGCTAACTAGCTATGTGAGTGTCGCCCGTACAGGCCACGGCCATGGTGTTAAGTGGCTGGAAATTTAAACATTGAAACTTCGTCTTGAAAAGCCCCGTTTTTGTTTTTTTTGTTTTTTTTAAAGTTTTATCAAAAATTCACTCATCCAAATAAGTTTTCGGGGTAGGGGTTCAATCATCGATGAAACTTTACCTCAAATTAGTCCCTTAGTTTGTTTCTGGCGGCGTTCATGATCGTTGTTGTTGCTGTTATTCTCACTTCTTCTTCTTCTTCTTCTTCTTCTTGTTTTTTTGGGGGGTTTTTTCTGAATCTGACTTTTTTGTTTCGACTGAAGGCGAGAAAAGTAATCAATCCATTGATCACACCTTTTTTCAATATTTTTTCAATGCTCACCCTCAACACGTCGTGCTTCCAGAAGGCGTTGGTCACGAGACGGTTTCTATGGAGGGACTAACCAGACCTGTTTTATCCTTTCTGTCTAATCTCGTTAGCTGGAAAAATCCCGACATGTAACAAAACAAAAATCATCTGAAGAATATAACTCAGACAGAAAGGCGAGATGCAATCACAAATATATACATTTTCATTCCCAAAATGTTCATGTATTTTCATGCATTTCCATGTGATTCCACATGGCTAACTTTTTCATGCATGAAAACGTTACCTTAAAAACATAAATGACTTCCTGACAGCTGGACTCAAAACCCAAAATTGATTTTTGATCAAAAAAAATCCGAATAATTTTGAATAAAAAGTCTCCTCAGCTAAAAAATAAAATGAAATAAAATAAAATGTCTCACCGAATCGATACAACTAATCAAGCAATCTATTACCAAATCCATGAATACTCCAAAACATTTTAAGGCATTACATGAATTCCACCGAATCTTCATGAACGACAAACCAGTATACCTAGTGTTATTTAAATTCAATTATTCCTGATGAGCAACTACTGTCATCAGGTTACTATATGTATGATTAGAGCCAACTTCATTGGAAAATCTTAGTTAGATGGAATCATCTCAACGGGAAAATTGCCAAAACGGCAGGTTTTATTGTATACAATAAACTTTCGTTGTAACGGCACCATTTAATTACACACTTTCTGTTTGTTTTTATATTCACAGAAATTTTATGTTGTTGGAAATTAGATTGCAGAAAAAGAAAACTTTGGCATTCTAATGCTTCATTTTGAGAAATAAAAATCGTATATCGGCATTAGACCGAGATAGGGTGATAAAAGGTAATTTTCTGTACATTTTTTTTTTATTGTTATTATACTTAGTATAAAATCCATCCATCATTGTGGCAAACTCGTTATACCGGCACGTTTGAATCCCCGAGGGTCCCGCAATAACAGGATTCTTCTGTATTTTTGATTTTACATTTGTATCGGAAAGGTCTCAAAAAATTTCACAAATTGGCAGACTTTCTTTTTTGTTCTATACGTGTGTATGTGTTGATTCTGTAGTTTGAAACGTTACCGAATAGAAACCATTTGGTAATCATCCCTTTCCAGATTTATTCAATCTTCTTCATTCGTCATGTTTTAAAGACTGTGTAATTTACAATGTTTCAGTTCTAGAATTCCTATCTAATAGTCGAAATAACAAACGATCAATCTTGATCAAGATTCGGCCATTAGCAGATTACCATTTGACAATTAAGTATTGGAACGAAACGTGTGTCTTCATAATATTACCCGGTCTGTAAGTGAAAAGTTTTTCACACCGAGAGTCAGAGGCCAAATCATTGTGACTCGCTTGTAATCAAACCTACTCACAAGCAGTGCCATAGTTTCGCCAATGATCTAACCCAGAATGATTGTTTTTCTCCTTCTTTTCCATGACGCATATTATCTTACTTCAACTTTGACATGATTGATTTTGGAGGTCTAACATTGAAAGTTAAGGCAGAGGTTAGTTTCTAGTATCATAAAAACAGGAGGAAAACCAAAATAAAACAGTTAGAATCAAGTTATTGATTGCCCAAGTGTATTTAAGTAGAGTAATTTGAAGAGTGAGCCAAAGTTCAATTTATCTTCAAGACGAATCTGGCAATTTCTTAAAATGGAATAATATTTTAAAAAACTTGGGGAAAAAATTAGAATTTTAAAAATAAGATAATTTTCCATAGAAAATATTCAATGATGTTACCGTTCCTATAAATGTACATTTCAATGCTAAGTATCTTTTTCGTTGAATGTCTATCCTCGTGGGGTCGAAACTACAGTTTATTGGCGAAACAAGTTCTTTCATGATTGCAAATTCAAATACTTATAGAATAAATCTATTTTTTTATTATGAAATATCTTCAACACATTATTTTCGTCTTTTACAGACCTTTATATTTTTTATGCCCATATAATGCAGTACATATGGTATCTCCCAATGGTCCTAGCTGATCTGAAAGTTATCAAATGCTGGTCAGCTTCTTCTCTATCTCAATTGAAAACTTACGACTGTCCACTTCCGGGCTTCATGTTCACGGAACAAATCAGGTTCCTCAAAATGATCAAACAGATATGGTCTGATGGTGTGTGTGTGTGTGTATGTGTGTGTGAAACAGAACAAGTCGGATGGCTCCCCATGGACTTCTATTTTTTAGAGGCACATACCTGGCGTTAACTTTGTTTTCTATAGAAAACAAAACCTTTTAACCACAAAACGGTGCATACACGCAGCTGAGGATGGAAATTATTCCCGAAATATGTACAGCATATCACTTAATTTATTGATAAAGTTCCAATATATATATATATATATATATATATATATATATATATATATATATAATTAATAATGATAATACAGTGGGGCCATAGATAGTCTTTTAGATGTTAACATGGAGTAAGTTTGAGGGTAAAGGTCAGTGAAAACAAAAATACATTTAGCTCTTGATACATCCTTATATATTGTCACAGATTTTGAAACATAGATTCAGTTTTAAATTTGATGCTCAATATTATACAAAATCGAATTTATACTTCCCGATATGACCACAGAAGTTGCAATTAAACACTAGCAAAATCAAACGAAAAGCTAAAAAAAAAAAAAAAAAGGAAGAACCCATTCTAAATTAAGTTTTCAGGAACCAGCATCTTCAACCGTATATAAAGTGATATTTTGAAAAAGGAACATGCGATTCTTGTTTGTAATTTAAAGATTTTATATTCAACTGATTTTGGGCACCAGTCTCAGATGTCGTTTTCATTTAAAAATCACTCAATAGTTTTATAATTATATTTCTGAATGCTGAAGCAAAAATTAAAATGATGCAGGAAGGAAGACTAAATTTAGAGATTTTTCTCGTAGCTACTTTCCAGAAACCTCAATTTTCTGCAGTTTCTGGTTTTCAATGTTTTCAAGTGAAAAAAATCGATGATAACAACGCCAGTAAGATTACATAACAACGCATCCAGACAATCTTTTTAGATTACTGATAGTAACATTGCAATTATAAAAAGAAAGGAAAAAAAAAAGAATAATGTTGAATTTTCAGAAACATTCTTGATCTAAATATGATCGTTTTTTGTTTGTTTATTTGTTTTTCGTTTGTTAGTTTCAGTTTTTCGGTTCTTTTGTTGGTTTTTCTTGTTTGGTTTCAACCATGGTATTATAACCTATTTTCTTGATAAGGCTTGTTAGAGAACATCAAACACTAGATATCCTGTTTGTGCTGCTAATAGTTGTATACGAAAGTCAATGTCACTTTTTGTTCGTTTCTTTTTTTGGTTTCTATCACGCTAAAGCAAACAGAGAAAAAGGGATAAGGCAAAGCTTGTGTCTGTGCACCTTGGTATGAAAGATCACACTGCGATGTTTACGTGTTTCTGCACCTATATTGCTGTTGCTATTACTGCATCTGCTGATGTCATTGTTTGTAAGACGGAAAACTAATATGGGTATCTCTCATTTTCATGAATTTCTTATATGAAAAAAGAAATTCGTTTATTACCCAATTCTGTTGCTTACAAAAAGTACATTATTCTAATTTATTTATTTGTATGATTTATCAATAAGTTAATAATCCCGTCATTTTATAAATACTGTACTAATGTTTATATACTTTGTCTTGTTGCGCTACAATAAGCATACGGGACTTTTGCTTTTCTATTTTCTGTGATCGTTTTTTTTTTATATTCTGCTCCTTCTGACGTCCCTTTGATGAGTCCAGTATTGTATTTGTAAACCCATTAATTCTCGAAGGTCCAGAATAACTCATGTGCGCTGTAATCAGTTTTCTCTGAGCATTAAAGAGTATGGATTTCAATAGAAGAGACAGTAATGAAATACATAAGTGTATGATGTAAGCAGGTCCACTGCCCAACGCCCAAACGGGCGGTGAGAAACGACAAAAGAAACGGAAGGGCGATAAGCACAATGGGTACAATTCTCTATTCCAAAGGCCTTTTTTTATCTCCTCAGTGAAGTTCAACGTAGTCTTGTAATCCTCTCTGGACTGAGGCTGTTTCTTATCTCTCAAGTTGGAATACCACAGCGACTGAAGCTCTCAGACTTGGAAGCTTCTTCCTTGTACTCTCCCTCCTTACTTACCTCTCATTCATTTTTCTCTCAGTCTCACCATATCCCGAAATTATCGCATGGTACGACGCTCTCCTTTGGGATGAAGATCTTGTGTCTGTCGTTGCTAATGGCGACAGCAGCCTCCTCCTGAATCGAGCAAATAGTTACATTCATTTGTTATGCGTATGTGGGCAACAATGCGGGTCGATTTCTACGCTTCATCAGATCTTTTTAACGTCGACTACACAATGTACATGACTATTTCCACTTCTCTATATTTTTCCTTCTTTTTATCCTGGTATCCGGCTTTACCACTTCATTTGCTTGCAATCAATGCGTCGGGGAGAATAGGTAGACATACACACACACGCACGCACACACACACACACACACATATATATATATATATATATATATATATATATATATATATATATATATATTGATCAATATGTACTAGTGTGTTTATGTGTACGTTGTTCAGCATCGTACTCATTCTTATGAATTAGAAGTAAGAATTTATGAGAATACCAAGAGATATATACATCATTTATATAAGTATGTACACATATATATATATGTGTGTGTGTGTGCGTGAACGTTATATACGTATATGTACGTACATTATGTGCGAATATATATATATATAATATATATATATATATATATAT
This sequence comes from Thysanoteuthis rhombus, assembly GCA_963457665.1. Lineage (NCBI taxonomy): Eukaryota > Metazoa > Mollusca > Cephalopoda > Oegopsida > Thysanoteuthidae > Thysanoteuthis > Thysanoteuthis major. The sequence goes on from OY735213.1 coordinate 47,368,532, forward strand.
AAAGTATATATATATACACGTACATTATGTACTTATCTGTATATGTATATATATGTATATACTCAAGTAGAAATATTGACATCTTGTGCACATACATACTGTGCATATATTATGTAATTATGTATATCTATGTACGCATAGATACGTTTAAATACATGCTTAAGCTTCAACATGGACAAATATCTTTATAGGTATATCTTTGCTAATTTATACATATATATATATATATATATATATATATATATGTATATATATATATATATATATATATATATATATATATATGTATATATATATATATATATATATATTTGTAGTGCATGGAGCTGTGTATAAATAAGCAAGCAGTTAACATTAAGATGTTTCATATACATGTCTGTTCATAAAGAAAAACATATCTTCATGTGTAATGACATAGATATATCTTCGTGTATCTAAGTATGGTTGTGAAATACGTAGTACTATGTTGCTTTTTGAATTATGCATACCGAATTTATATATCATTTGATATCATATTGTATAGATATTACGTGCATACTTATCCGTGTCTTTGAACTAATCGCTGCCTTGTCTGAAACGTTCATAATTTTCATACGCATAAAATGTATCACTTATGAGAGAGAAAGTGACTGTCAAAATGAATTGTTCAAGTAGAAAGGAATAAATAGAAACGAATTATACATGAAGGCAGGGTAACCAAAGATAGATTAGAAGGGAAAGAGAAATGAGGCATGTTATTCAATAAAAAAAAAACTACAAAGCTAAACTGGACATACATATTTATCACCCGGGGAAAAAAACAAGGCATACATATCTCTCTCTCTCTCTCTCTCTCTCTCTCTCTCTCTCTCTCTCTCTCTCTCTCTCTCTCTCTCTCCGTATCTGAGAGTGAAATTACAATATCAGAAGGCCAATTTTACAAATGATTGCTTAATTTTGTTTCAACGTTTTGCCGAAACGGCTTCTTGAAGAAGAAAATTTCACTCCTCATCTAACCAGCTTGATAAACAAGACACATACTCACAAAACAACTTTTTTCTGACAAAGATATGCATATGTATCCTCAAAAGTCCTTGTATTCGTGTTGAGTGAGATATTCAACAGAGTAATTTGACCTCATACTCAGCTCACGCAATGTATGCATACGTGTGAAAAGAAAACAAGGCTTTGGCCATGAATGCTTACAAAAGAGGCGACCATAGGTCTTGTACAGTTCAACGGAGTAAAAAGTTAAAATTCAACTTCCGTAGCGTGATGGTTAGTGTAATATATTCAACAGCGTGGCTTGACCTCAGAAGGTAAACGTCAAGCTGCAGATGATATGAAGCCCTTAGTCGGGTCACACACTGTATATATGTGTAAGAACGTGGCTTTAGCCATGAATTCATTTAAAAAATCTGACTACTCTGGTGAATTCGGAGATTCGGGGAATGAACAAGGGGGATTCGACTTTCAGCTGTTCGGAAGGTCGTCAGTCAGTTATAACGTTGGCGTCATCGTTTGCAGAAATTTGAAAGTCCGATTTTACTTGAGTCCAGTAAGACATGCGATGGTCAGACGTTTTCTCTCAAGGAGAAACCTCATCCCTCGTCCAACCTATCATACTCTCTCCCACCAAAATTTCAGATGAAGCAAGAACTCAATAACCAAAGCACTAAGGATGCTTGAGTTGTTATTATTGATTTTTATGATTAGGTACTTTTTACCTCCGTCTTATTCTTTTAGATGCTTTTTATCTAAACTAAAAAATTCTGATGGAGATGAAGTGTCGTCATAAAAATTGATAACAGAGATTTACTATACTTTGGCTAATAAAAATAGATGAAAAATGTTTGATTTTTACTCTGCCGGTCTTATCACTGAGACGTCTATCATAGGCCGACGAAGAAGTATGAACATGAAGCAATTTATTACATCGGTATACCAAGAAGAAATGAGAGAAAGAAGTAGCAGTTCATGAATTGTAGAGGTTGATGATGCTGATGAGGATGATGATGTGCTTCAAAAAGTATTGTACGAAAATGCTTAGCAAGCTGATATTTTTTACAACTGCGTCTGTCTTTGGAATATGCATTTATCACTTGGCGAATTTGTGGAAGCATAGTTAAAAGGATTGCACATCATTTGGAACTAATTGTGTATGCATTTCTTCATAAATATCAAAGAATATATATCTATAAGTATACAAAGAAAAAAATCACCTGCATACGTGCATACATATTGATATTAATTTGAATGAGATATTTTACCCAATATGTCGATACTTGGGACAGACATATATGTATATGTATGTATGATCATGCCTACGAAGTAATTCCGATGAGATTTTAGGATTGAACTTTGTTCTTATTTTACCAATTTCATCTATCATTAAATGAATCAGGCCTTTTCCATGAACTCAACAAATAACAACCTGATCAATTGCTTTTCATATTCTGACTTACTGCATAGTCTTTCTTACCTGTTTGCGCTTAAGAATGTACATGCAACATCGGGGACGTACGTGTTTTTGAAACTATTTCGAATGAATGATTGGAAGGTTAAAGCCAGACGAGTCCTCCCCCCCCCTCTCTCTCTCTCTCTCTCTCTCTCCCCCCTCCCTCTCTCTCTCTCTGTGACAGACATTTTTTTGGTAAATTCGATCAAAATAAAAACTTGGCAACTATGTCACATGGGGAAATGAGTTTATGTTCGATTGATTAAGAGAGAGTGCGATGCAAACACAAGCTCTCCAAAAGAATCCAAATATAGCTTGTGAAAGCATGAATTATCGAGGGTTTTTTCCCATAAATCGGGGCAATTCTTTGTGGTATTAACAATTTTTACAGTTATTACAAGTAACGTTGCTGGGAACAATAACATGATTCTTTAGCTTCCGCTGATATTTTTATGAATATTATTTTATGTTGCAGATTTTCAGATCGAATATAAAGGCGCCACAAAATGCAATAAACTTTTTTTTTAGCACAACTGGATCAAATCCAATTTGCATTGTATTTTTCTGGACAATTCGCATTCAATATATAATGGATATCTACATGAGGGACAGGGTATTTTATTGAAAATATTTTGCGTGGTAACTACAACTAGAGCTGTGCGAAAGCCACCATTCAACTTCGAATTGTAGTATTCTTAATGACTTTACGCATTAGGCTTAAATCATGAACAAATGATATAAATTTAGTCGATACTCTTTATTCGGTGGCCTATTTGTGACCTTTATTGACAACAATCGGTATTCAAAACCAATCAAGGTTCATTGAGTCCGAGGCATTATAGAAACCATTGGGAAAATCAAATGACAATGGGCTGGTCATGTTGCAAGAATGGCAGACAATCGAGGGACATCACGATTCATAACGTGGATCCCTAGAGATCAAATGCAGAATCGAGGCTGGCAGGATATGAGATGGTGAGATGAATTGGACAGGTTCAGAAAATATTGGCTCCTCGGCGCCTGCGATAGAGAGGTGTGGCGAATCTCGGGAAAGGTCTATTCCCAATGATGGACAACAGAAAACTGATGATGATGATAATGAAGGTCATCCTTCATTATGTACACAAAACATAAACTAGTCTTAGTTTCTAAACAGCCATGACTAAATTTTGCATTAAAGTAGAGTATAGCTGCCTACTTTTTGAAAACACAGTATGAAAAGTATCCTTCTGTAGTGTCAACTACGTTGCCATCGTGGATCTTCTTGCGTGATAAACGCTTCATGATGAGATGGCAGATATTTGCTGGATGGGAAATTTTGTCTTCTGGACAATTACCGTGTCTTAAGTTTCAATTTTCTGGAACAGAAAAAAAACTGATTTGAACTTCAGACTTTATATCACATCACTCAAGGGGTTGAACTGTATACGAATTTAGTTGGAACTGTGTAACTCATGTCCTTATACCTCAGGCCACGAACTTATCCATCTCCCATCGTAATTGGCAGTTCCATGATGATTTTCTTGGATCAATACTGATAATATCTCTGTGGGATCCATCGCTTTTTTTTGTTGCACGATCTTCTAATCTTAATTTTATTTGATCATACTTTCACCAGATGACTAATTTCCACCTGGTTTATTTCGTGCAGTGTTAGATCCTTGGTAGCCTTATCTTTACCCTCGGTTCCTTCAAGTCATTAACTTATCCGTCTTTATTTTACTTCTCCTTTTTTCTCTGCTGAACGTATCGCAAATCACCTTATGTATAAGAAATTTTACCTTTCATTAGCTTTGGATTCAAATTTAATTTCGTCTTGAATTCCTAATTTCTTTTAGCCATGAGTTATTTCTTTATCTATGCCAGAGTGTATATAAGTGTCGGTTAGTAAAATTACATATCCTACCACTTCTGTTCGGCTGAGGATCAGATTTTGTAAATGGTTGACAATTGACTGAGACCAGACGTAGAGCTCGACGCGGAGAGTCAAATCTGAGTCGTTGCGAGTGACAAAGAATGGGAAGCAAGAGTTATTGTTCAAATAGCCAGAGGAAGTAACAGAACCAATTGGATGCTAATACGTGCACGCAAAACAAGTAGTTGTTAGTCCATGCTAAGAACAGTTAATTACAACCCTCCTTACATTATGACATTGTCGTCTCCTGCCACGTCTGTTCGGCTGAAGCTCAAGGTGTATAAATGCTTGGCAATTGAGTGACGCCAGTCCTGGATATGGTAGATCAAGTAGAAATCGTTGTGAGTGACGCGTAATGGAACACGTGAAACGTTTTACGTGACTGGAAACCTTTTAGTTAGTGTATCAATATATACATATATATATGTGTGTGTGTGTCTCTCTCTCTCTCTCTTTCTATATAAATATGTATGTCTATAATATACGTATAATCATAATGTATATATATATATATATATATATATATATATATATATGTGTGTGTTTGTGTGAGTGTGTCCAGAAATAGTTAGATGGTAAACAACTGATGATCCGAACAAGGAAAAATTAACGAATGGTACCATATTTGCAAATTCTGTGTAAAACACAAAAAAATACTAAAGAAATTACATGAATCAAATTAACAAATATTGCGAAATAATTGGCAGAAATGACATACATTTTTTGAGAATTGTTTTTTTTTTATATATATCTAGTGCTTAAAGTTGTAAACCTCCGAGACATATATATATATGTGTGTGTATGTATAGTAAGAGAGAGAGATACAGACATCTATATATAATCTTTTTTTTTCTTACTTTTCCACATTAGTGTGCAGACTTTTTTCTTTTTCCCTTCCTTCTAAAATACTATGCACGTTCACCTGTGAAGGAAACCCCTTGCCTTTTCTCTCTTTGCATGTTGGTCCTCACTTAAATGTAAATTGTTCTTATTTCCCGCCATCGTAATAAGCCCTTTTTTTATTTCCCCCCAACGTTGCTGCTGCTATAACTGATCGTGGAAAACCACATTCGATCGATTAACGACACGTTTTTAGCTTTCGTCCATTCACTGATATTTCTATGGGTGCTTACATACGGCAGCCTCGTATCGATCCGAGTAAAAGCAATCACGTATATAAATCTCCCTTTCTGCTCCATTCTCTCTTCCTCTCTGTCCGTCTATCTATGTATCTATCTATGTATCTATCTGATATCGTCAAAATTGGTTTCTTTAGTTTTTTATCTGGTCTGTCTGGCTTGCTGGCTATGTGTGTATAACGTGCATAGGCAGCACCAATGGGGGTAGCAGGCTGAAAATTTAAACATGTACTTCTTATTATGTCAAGAAAAAAAACATTTTTCTTGTTATTTGAACAACCAACAAATAAAAGGTGAGAGGTTCAATCAATGTAAATTTGGTCCCTTTGTACCGGCATGTTTTGTTTTTTTTTATTCAGACATTTTAGTGATCACTGCATAAAGAAAATGAGACGGAAGTAATAACCATTGATCACCCCTTTTCCTAATTTTTTAATTGATCACCCCCAACAAGCAAGCTTCCAAAAGATCTTGATCAAGTGATGCTTTCTATTGAGTTACTAACAAAACCAGCCTATATATCTATTATCGATCTTAGGGTTACTATCTTCACTGCAACTATCGAAGGCTAACCTGTTGGTCACACTAGGTTTTCGTGACACAGACTGAGGAAACCCTAACATCTGGGCAATGTTCACAGCAGGGCTGCCAAAAAAAATTAACAAACAGTTACAGTCTAAAACGTACAATACATTTCCAAAATATACCAGATCTGTCGTACATAATTATATTGAGATATTCGGAAAGTAATTACGTAGTTCACTGCTATCAATCATAAACCAACCATATGAGGCAAAGTCAGGGCTGAATGGTACGAAACGACGTCTGGATTTAATTCATCATCTTTTCTATCCGGTAGTGTGTCGTTTATAGTATATAGTAAAGTTAAACTCGATTGAGAATAGAGACTTTAAAAAGCAACATATTTGTCATTGTTTACTTATGAATTTCGAACGGGTATTACTGTTATGCAGACTATGAAAAACATTTGTGATGTCTATCCTGGTGCTGCGAGGGCTCAGATATACCAGTTGTGGTTTAAAGGGTTTTAAAATGGCGATTATGGTTTGAGAATACGTAATTAATTTCCGGACATGAATATGCGTTATTACTTTCGAAACAACCTAATATATCTAAACAATACGATAATTATGATAAGTGGGAGTATCACTTTCATTGAAAAACTGGTGAAAAAATACAAATGAAATGTCCTTTTATTTAATAACTTGTTGTCCCCTTTAACTTATTACGCCGTTTCTAGGGTATATTGAATTTCTTGACGTTCTTTATTGGTAAATTGACTGACAGATTCCTTTGTCATCTTTTCTTACGTGGTAGAATTATGGCCCACAAAATTTGGATGATTAACTAAGAATAAATGGTAAATACAAAGTATGCAAGTCAAAAGATGAGAATGTACCTAATATTCACGGCGTGGTACCAAACGTACCAACTGTTTGTCGTATGTACCAAAATCGGTACGAGCGTAACAAATTTGGTAGCTCTGGTTGGCAGAACAAGAATCTTTTTCTGCTATAGTGTAGACGAAAACAAAAAAAAATGTATGCATTATTTGTATGTTCGGCGTTTAGGTATATGTATCTCTCTCTATATATATATACCTTACGAGTTATGCAAGCAGGTGGATAGGTAGATATATAAGTGGGTCTGTAGACCAATAACAGAATTGGTGATAATCAAGTTGGTAGTGCTTGTACTTACAGCTTAGCTGTGTGTTACAAGATGTGAAACTTGTTAAATCAATCGATTGGTTTGCAGTCTGATGTAGAATTTTTTCTGTCAGCACGGAAGCTTGTATGCGGCCACATGAGATATACTTTTGTACCTGTACGATAGTGCCAAGATACAACTGGAAGTGAATGCGCTCATTTTATGAAATGAATGAGAATCTGTCAGTGCACATATCTATACACACACTAATTTTATGCATATATACGTATGTATGGTGACAGGCGAGGAAAAGAAATTTACCAAACAGTCACAGAGTAGAGCGTACAAATTATTTCCAAAATGTATCTGCGCGTTAACCAATGTTGTCAGTTTCCATCCTAATTTTTTAAAAGTCAAAAGATACAAGTAGATTAACTGCAGAAAAATTCTCTGTTTAATGAGGCAAATCACTTAACGTTTGTTCCTTTGCATCTTGGGACATGTTCGTGCGTAAGCGAGCGTTTTATAACGTCTGTGTATGTATGCTTATATCAATGTATGTACTGACTGGGACCTCGGTATTGTCCGGGAAAAAACTCCTAATATAACAGCATTGGAGAGCAAATGATATTTTATGAAAATTTCATGGAAAAAATAAAAAGGGTATGCTTGCACACACCCAATCTGCTGTGCATACTCCTGGGAAGACCGATGCAGACCAGAATGCAATCTTGGACACGCCTGCGTATCCCCTCCTTGAACCATAAAAAGTTATTCTCCTCAATACTGGGAATTCATTTGCGCACGTCTGGCGTTTGTAGTTCATACGTCAAAACTGACAACTGGATTAAAATTGCGTCCATGTTTTATTGTGGCGTTTGGGGTGGGATAAGACTTAGGGTTAGGGTTTCTGCTCTAAGAAAAACATGTTTTATTGTCAGGTTGGCATTAGATTCCTCAGAAAATACTGCCCAACTAGCGTGATGCCTGAGAGGAAGAGTAATTCGCATCCATATTATTTTTAGGAATTACCGGATGAGAAGTGGAAAGACATTTTAGAGAGATTTTTTTTTTCAGATAAGAACGTATACAGACACCCCCATGCAAAAAGAATTTTCTTTTACAAAATTCGACCGTATTATGTATCTTAGGTATATTTGGACGTGTTGATTCAAAGTGAGTGCTCTTGATATTTTTTCCTCTAGGATGTGTAGTTGTCGACTTATAGAATTACAAACATACATACACAACTATTTTATGATATATATATATATATATATATATATATACATATATATATATATATATATATGGGCACATTAACACACACACACACACACAAACATGCATATATTTATATGTGTGCGTATGTGTATGCGTAGGAGGAGCTACTCAAGACCCAAAATGGCTTCCTCTTGAGAAGAAAAATCATACATAATATGATTTCATGTTTGAATAATTTCAAGAGAATTGGCAAAAAGGAAACACAAGGTAAATATCGAAGCGGAATAATATTATGTATTACATGGTAAATAAATGTTGACCCAAACGAGAAAAATTTACTCATAGTATCATAATGTCTAACTCTGCGTAAAACATAAACCCCTTTGAGAAGCTTACATAAATTTCATTGACAGATGTTTGGAAATATTTGAAATGAAATAAATTTTGGAAAATTCTTTTACTTCTCTAGTGTTTAAAGCCGTAAAACTTTAGAGACTATATATATGTGCTTATATATATATATATATATATATATATATATATATATATATATATATATATATATATATATATTATGCGTGTTTATGTACGTATGTGCATGCGTAGGCACGTGAATAAGCTCGTAGCTTAATGATAAAAAAAGGATGTATTTTACAGATATTCATTTTTCAATTCATATGTATAAATATTCCAGAAAACTTTACAGATTTGGACACTAAATATATCTTTTTAAAACCTTTTCCCCCAAATTTGCCATTTCAGTCACTTTTTATTCCCAAAATCTGTTGATGTAACTTATTTAATTTTCCTGTTCGTTTTTTTTTTCAAGTTTTACACATAATTTGATATTACGGTATTATGTGTGAATTTACTATGTCTAGGCCAAATGATACATTCACTGTGTAATGACTGAAGGTCATTCCAAGAAGAGTTTCAATATAATATGACGCAATTTATAATCATTGTGTCGGATCATATATATCCATTTCTCAATAACACACACACGCATATATATATATATATAATGTGACTATTTTTACCATTGGTAATAACAACACCGACTAATTTTGTCAGAAACGGGAGATCATTTCATTTAACCGAAACACCATTTCTGACCTCCAATTTATCATTATTAATAATGAAAATGAATTTAGTTTGTTTTTTTAAGTATTTTTCGTAATCCCAGGTGATGAAGCAGGAAATACTGTTCTTTCTTAACCATGCAACTCCTTATGTCTATTGACCGATGTTGTCAGTTTTCCATTGTTATTTTTTAAAAGTCAAAAGGTACAAGTAGATTACCAAGAGAAAAAAATATCTGCTTAATGAAGCAAATCACTTAACATTTGTTCCTTTGCTTTTTTGGACATGTTCGTGCGTAAGCGTTTGATACTTCGCTTGATCGATCTATTGCAATGATAAAGCAGCTTGTTCAAACTATCACTTCTACTCTTTAACGCATTTGGAACAGTGCTAATTAGAAACCGTTGACTAAAACTGTCAACATCAGGTTTCTTCAGTTTTTGAGTTGTTCCGGCTCGTTATGTATGCATCGTGCGTATAAGCCGAATCAACAGAGCTAAATGGCTGAAAATCTTTACATTTACTCCTTGTGTTGAGAAAAATATCCTCTCGCTTTTTGGTTTTTGGAATGCCCCCTAAAATGTTTTTTGTTGGGGTTCAATTCATTAGGGATCACCGCCCAACTGAAGGCGAGAGAAATCACTTATACATCGATCATCCTCTCTTTCAATCTTTCTGATTGATCACCTCCAACACTGCACGCTGCCAAAAGAGTATCATGTGACGGTTTCTATTGAGTGATCAGCCAGACCCAATTTACAAGACTGGAAATTAATCTTCAACATGAGAATATGTGTGTCTAATCTTCAAATGCCGCTGGTGAATGTTTATGTATCTGTGTGTCTTCAGGATTTCCAACATAACAACAAGGTTATATATGAGGTCTTTCCCAAAAGTATTCAGTCATTAAATTTTAACAGAAAATATAGCCCACCAAGAGCAAAGGCCCGTCAGTCTTTGAAAAAAAACTCCCGTTGGAACCTGAAACACTCATCCCAATATCACTTTGATTTTTCAAAACATTCTGTATATTTCTATTCCGGGATCATCATCAGGTACCTCGTTACATCATGTTACACCCCATCCACGGTCTGAAATCTCTTTAGGGAAAACCAAAAGTCGTAGGGGAGCTAAAGCTGAACAGTAAGGGGGGCTTATAAAGCTGGATGGTTCAACATTTTACAAAAAAAAAAACTGCACTAGAATATTTGGCAGGCTTGGTCATTGTGAATGCAACAGACATATTATACATGAGCCCACTCAATGATGTATCACTGCAGATTGAGTAACCTCACGGAAGAGTACGTTGATGCATGAGCAGTAAGGTTCCCTCTAAATGGATGCTGATTTATATCGAGGCGATGCAATCGGCTCCCGGAGTTTCAGAATGCCTGAATACATTCCGGCCAGACCTCGTATACACAATAAGTCAGTTGTGTTCCTTCAGTTGTGTGACAAATGGTAGATGAATCAAGTGATTTTTGAACATGACTGAATGTACAGAATTCAATATGTTTTTATCCAATTTAAAACTGTAGACTGCTCTCCAGGTTTGCATGAAAGAAGAAAGAAGTAGTACCTACTCCCGAAATGTATCGCATATGGAAAGAGGTACATCTATCGCAATCAACTCGAATCAATTCGGCTTAAGATTATATTCAATCAAATAACATGATAAAAACTGCTTTTCCCATACCATAATTTATCTCAGTGGTGAAAATATCCAAGATATATCCAAATGTGTTAGAGCCCGTATCACACTTTTGCGATTATTTTTTTATTGAGCTCAGAGGGGCAGCTGATTTTAACTATTCTGTTGAGCTCAGATAGCCTGGTGCCAACAGCATTCATCATGCCTTGAAAATGAGAAAACCAAGATCTTCCTCTGGTTTACCAGGTCATAAAAGTATTGACCCTCTTTGACCGACACTGATAATTGCATAGCCAATAGGCCATATATATCTTTCGGAAGGTGAAGGAAATCAGTTTACCTTATCGGAAGTGGTCTATACCAGTCGACTTGAAATGTTTCGCCCATTCACTCAGTCCTGGCGCTGTAATATAGTCCTGTAGAAATTTTCAAGTTTTGTTGAAAAAGGATTACCGCCAATTTTCATAATGGTGGATATATACTGTGGTGTCATAGTTATAGAATATTAAATATTCATCATGGGCATATCGTATATCGTTTGAATGGAAAAATTTCATGGCGATTTCGTATGATTTTTCTTCTCAAGAGGATATTCTTACTCACTGGGGGTCCTTTTAGCATGTACAACCGGTTTCATTAGCCAGCTTGAAAATTCCTACGAGGCTCCTGTATAGCACCAGGACTATTGTGCTTTTTTGTGAAACTGGTTGTATTGGTGTCATTTTGAACACGTTTCCTCTATCATCGATCAATAAGCTTTTAAAGAAAGTGATTCTTCTATTATCGTTATCTCCAGTGGTGTAGCACTTGTAAGGGTGAGGGAACGCTGGGCTGTCTTTAATAGGAGGGATTTTGAAATTAGATAATTTGATACACATTTTGAGGCCATATGAAATGAGTATGAGGACATACACTTGCTATTATTTCACATCAGTGAATACTTCAAATAGAGATTTTAGTAGTATATACATAGCGAGGGAACGCTGCCCTTTCCTCAAGAGAGTGTTCCCCATGCACCATGTAGTTATTTACTGTTGAATATCTTTATCTAGTTTTCTCCGTACATTGCATTGGATTGAACCAACGTAAAAAAAAAAGAAACGAAAATAATAATACAAAAATTTATCACAAAAGTAGCATTTTTCACTTGCTACTTCAAATATATACGAAGTACGTTTCAATTGGTAAATGCAATAATGTTGTTTATAAAACAGATTGTGTGAAGACAATGTTTCAATTTCTCTCTTGAACTATGGAGGACCATCTGACAATTGTAATCCGTCTGGAATCGTGAATCCTTCCCGGGAAGCGCTCAGCCCCCCCAGGGGGAGTAGTTTATAAAAAGGAATAATTTTGTAACATGAGGTTGGAATTTCAGCCAGGGGAGGGAATCTATAATGGGAAGTATAATTGTGAAAATTATTTCATGACAATTTAGAGTGGTTGATGAATTGAGGAAACTTTGATTTGTAAGAGGGGAAATGTGACTAGGGAGTCTGAGAACCACTGGCCTAGACGAAAAATGAGTTGTTTTTTTTTTCGACAGCTTGAATTTTAAATCAAGAAGCACCAACAGGAAGTTTTTCCAAGTTTTGGGTGTTCCTATTTATATATTTTATTGACCAGTTTATCGATCTATATTTCTAATGCAAAGTCATACTCAGAACCAAACACATAGGAACTTATGGGCTTATACGCACGCATATATACCACATTTATATTTGTCGAATGTAATTTTGCTCAAGATCCCATTGCAATACATTTCTCAAAGTCTATATGCCAGCTCTAAACTGAATCAAGTGTTGAACTAAAATTTTAAATTAAACTATGAAATACTTGAAGAGCGCATACTTATGCCAGTGCCATAAACTAACTGAAAACTGAATTTTTTTTTTAAATATCAGATAGAACTTTAAATGTACAAATATCAAGTTACTTCCCGACAAATTCAAATCGACCTTTTTTATTAACTGTTTGTCATCAACCACTTTTCTCCAGAATAAACAATATATTGACACCAACTTTCTCGATCCGCTCCAAGATTAGTCAATCAATTATTTCGTAGCAAATGGCCCACCTTTCCACTAAGTATCATTAAAATCCTTTGAGAATTTTCTGACATACCACGTGGACAAACGGACAGATAGCCAGACACGACAAAATAAAGATGCCGCTTCTAACTCCGTTGATGGGGGTATACAAGAGAAATATGTTACCCGCTTTTATGATAACGAATAAAATCCATGATAAAATCTACTTCGAAGAGATTCGTCTATCATCTCTCATCAACTACATCTTTGACGATGCACTTTTCAATATCGAAGCGTTTAACCACTCCTGAGTCTAGAGGACAACTGCAGCTGTTTTGGGGGAAGGATTTTTTTTTTTCACTCTATCTTTGCCTAACCGACACGTAATCAGTCGGTCAAGGATCAATGGCCAACATGTTCTGATGTTTTGATCATTAATATTTGCAAGTGCAGACTCGTCTCTTTTTGGATATGTGATCGAGCATGTCAGGCGATGCACAAGCACTCGTGTTTCCGGAGCTAAGCAACCGTAGCTCATTATTGATTAAATAGTTTTATTGCAAAATGATGCGACAGGAAAAGGGTTTGCATCGTGCAATTAGTGGACAATGGCGGAAATTAGGTTTACCTCGCCTCGGCTTTGGTTTAAGTTAAACGGTAGGGAAGATATTAAAAAGAAGATGAGTCAGTATTTTTTTTTTTAATCCCAGCTCTTTGATGCCGAAAAAAACTTTCTAATCGTGTACGGGATCTATCTCTTTTAATTCAAAGCTCTGATACAGTGTTAAACCATGTGTACGATCTAGGTTTAATCGGTATTCTTTCATTAGTCCCATACACACTAGATAATTATAATGACTACTGCTCACCGTGTGTTTATTTGCTAAACAAATGTAAGCAAGCTTGGCTACGGTAGGGTCGAACTAATTTGTTCCATTAGAATCTAAAAAGTAAACGAAACAGAATTCATTTCTCCGTATAATATTATTCTAGAACTTCATGTCCCATTTCAACACCTCTATTGGTAGTGATCTGGGACTTAGAAGTGGGAGTGAATTGATCATCAATTTTGCCTATGTCATCGGTTTTCGGTGTGGTCATTACCATCCATCATTGTTGTTAGGTACGAAAATAAAGTAAAAATTCAATAGTTGGAGTTTGACAATAAAAGATGTTAAAAGTCCCCACCACGAATGAACCTTTGTCTTCACATTTACGTTGTGAATATTCCAGGAAAAGCTAGGTACACTTCAGAATGTTATTTGCTTTTTGAAAACCCGCTTTACGCTACTTTTCTACTGATACGAAAGAGGATGAAAAGAGGAAATATTGTTCTACGTTCGTCTTGCAGCGAACCGTTATAGAGGCACCATGCCCCCTCTCTCTCTCTCTCTCTCTCTCTCTCACACACACACACATTAGTCCTTTGCACCTACCATCACCAAATCTTCAATGACTGAGCTTAGCATACCATCATCATCATATTTGTGATCTGAGAACGCTCAAAAATTTTCCTCCATATAAATCAATGGTAATTGCTTTTTCGATTCACATCGATTCGGCTCAAAAAAAAAGGTTTTTATTGGAACGTTCTACTCAAGTCGGATAGCGTGGGAAACCTATTTTGTGATGATACAGTGGAGCAAAAATTAGCAGTCTGCATTGACTAATAGATCATTTAAAACGATTATATGCAGCAGCCTATTTCTTGCTGCATAATGTATGATCTCTTGAATACAATAGCATAATAAATTCAAGAGATGATCGATACTTTGCATAAATACACAAAATATATTAAAGTGTTCTGATTCTTATTTTATTGTCACCTGTTTATGAATTGCAATAAGTGCTGCATTACAATATCCCATTTGAGATTTCTTTACAATGGCGTAAATATAACGGATGGCTTTTTCAAAAACTACTTTCTCTTTTCCTATCCCCCCCTCTTTCTCTCTCACACACACACACACACACACATACACACGCGCGCACACACACACACACACACACAGAGGAGGACACTAGTCTGAGTAAATCAGTGTACAATACAGATATCAGGTTTTCGAGTTATCTGGAATTTTACCTGGCGTGAAATGAGAGACTCTTATCATCAAGATGCCGATTCATAAACCATATCTGGAAATCAACTGCAGAAATATTTTGAGTAAGTGCAGTTTTGATCAGTGCAAGTTTTGATGCGGTGCGTTAATGTACTGCTGTTCAGATTTATGTAGTAACTAAGTATAAGTTGAAGAAGAACACATTCAATTATAAGAACACCTTGAACTGAGCAGTTTTGATCAATACGGAAGATTTTAGAACGAATTAAGCACATCAAAATATACCTGTACTCCTTCACAAATACACACTGTAGGTTAAATGATTAACGGTTTTACTAGATGAGTCATGGTTGCTCACCATGAGGGAAAGTAAAAATGATTTGACTGAAAGATATAACCAAGAGAGAAAACAGAAAGAATGTCGGCTGAAAGTCAGACTAGTATATATATCAACTCAGGGTGGCTTTTGCTGCTTAACGGGGGCATGGTATGGAATTCTTAACAAAGAAAGGAATCTGGTACATCTGTAAACGATATTTCAAGGTTGCTGCTATAGGAAGAGAATCTTGATTGCCACCATTTTTTTACCTGGCTCTATCAGAAGAAGTGGTTTCTCTTTATATACGGATAGTAAACCTGAAGAAGGCCGCAGAATGAATCATCCAAAACTTTTTGGAAATAACAACAAAAAAACCCAAAGAGCATGGGTTCAATCATTCAAAAGAATCTCTGAATTAAAATCTGAAATTCCAGTGCCAAATATAGAAGTGTCATGTGAAAGAAGATCAGTGCACGTTGACTTGTCGGCTAAATGAGTGAGGCATTCGTTGCTCAACTGGATGGAATCCTCTGTTTACCAAACAATGAGAATTTGATATATCTGAAACATACGTTACAAATTTTACCACTAAAGAAAAAATATGTTTTAGAACATTTTTTTTTTATATACACTGAACAAAGCGGAAAGAGTACTTCTCTTAACACGTGGATTTTACACCCAGGGAAGACCGTAGAATAGATCAGCTGTACCCTTGAAACAACAAAAATTATAAAAGATATGGACAATATTTACTAATTTTATCCCTATCTGATCAATAAGAACTTTTCACCCTGCTTACTACGACAACTCTTGTATGCTTCCCGATTTTTAGATGCGTTAGCATCTCGAGCAGCGATCGCTGTCACTGACTGACGCAGCATAATATTAGTTTCGCCCCTTGTTCAGAGTTACTATTGTGGATATTTCTCGTCTAAATATGGATGTTTCAGGCCAGATGTCAGAAACTGCTATTTAGATGTTTTCCAAAATGTTATATTTTTTATTTGATATAGAGTAATAAAATAAGCAATATTTTTAATAAATTGAGCTACATGCGGGTTAAAATTAACGTTTAAGATTCAATTTATTTGAACTAGGTAATGCATTTTCCATGATTCTGGATAAATATATATATATCTTGAGAATCTCCTGATGTTTCTATGTTTTAAGATGTTTTTGACTCAAATTCAGATGTGAAATAGAAAATAAAATCACTCGCACTGCCCTCGTTTGATCTTCGCACAAGAAAAGAACTATCGCAGCTATGATCTAATTTCCAGGCTTGTTTTACTTGCCAAGGCAGCAATTGAGTTTTTAAAGATTTCTGTGAACCACTAACAGGACACCAATTTTTCTGTTGACCATCCTGTTCACATTATCAGAAATCAGATCAATGGTCAAACATTACATCCAATTTCAATGGTCCGCATCGCTGCAGGGAACTTGGTTTTAATTTTGGTTTTGCTTTGAGCGATGCTTTGATCATACTAAAACTCTGAACAAACTAGCGTCAATAAATTGTTCTCTTTACTTTCTCAATTAGCTGAGACGTTTAAATGACGATGTTAAAACTTAGAATCGTACTTTGGCGATAAAAGGTCAAGTACGATATCTTATTTGAATCTTGCACAACAAATACGTTTTAGTTACGGTGTTGAATGCTTTGATCAACAATGTGCAAGCCGTTCGGAACAGAATTTGAATACATTTTATGTTTACCATAGTGATTACTATTATTCAATTCTTTATTCTCTGTTGTTTCGCTTAGACCAACTCAGTCATTCAGAGTATATATTTTATGGCCAGTCTTTTCACTAGCTACCCACTCAATTACAACATTTAAGAATAAAGATGCCTCTCTCTTTAGAATGTTAGCAGAGATATTATTGGTTCTTGTTTTCCAGAGGGTTTGAATTGCGTCTACACAATATCTTCCCAACTGACATATTCCTTACGGCAAACAGTTTAGCTCTATCTTAACGCCTTTTTGTCCCCAGCAGAGAAACAACAGGGACTATCATTCGCTATGGGTGTCTGTCGTTGTTGCATCTCTTCTTCCTCAATGGGCTAACTTAATTATTCCTTAATATATTTCAATAAAACTTTGTAAGTAGGCTTGTGGAAACATTCTATCTGCCTTCTTCCACTCTCTTCTAAATCCTATTCTCCTGCAATTACCCCACCCTTACCTCCGACGACCGAGCCTAACATATCATTATCAGCATTTGGGGGTTACAGAACACCCAAAACATTTTTCCATATCAATTATTAGTAATTGCTTCTTCGCTCTCCACCATTTCCGTTTAAGATAGATTTTTATAGGATAGGAAACTTCTACTTTCGGATAACGGGGAAAATTCATTTTCTTACAATTGTTTTCATGCATATTTGTAAATCAAAGTAAGATTATTTCTTAATGTTTCTTGTCAGTATCTTTATTAGCTGAGATGTTCAAATGCCGATGTTAAAATTTAGAATCACACTCAAGTGTTGAAAGCTCAAGTATAATTTCTTGTTTGAATCTTGCACACCAAATACGTTTTAGTGAAATTAGCACTTAACTTTCCCTAGAAATTACGAAAGTACTTTTCACGCATTTTTTTCCAAATTTTTAGAGCATATAAACAAGAGTAGGCGCCAATGTTCTTTTGCAAGCTAGGTTCAATATACGAATTGAATTTCGTTCAGTATTCAATGGAGCATTGAACTATAAATTAATTCTTACAGTGAAGCTGCTAACAACGAAGACTTGTCGTCTGCTTGGCAGAATGGGGCGATCTTTATTATTATTACCATTATTTCATGAAGTATTATCACACAATGTTTTATTAAATTTTACAAGTTTTTACCATCACCTAAATTTTCAAATGTTTTTTTACAACTTTCAGTTAGGTCCATCGTTTTTATAGCAACGAATAATAGTACAATCGAGGGCGGGAGTAAAGAGTAAGTATTTCAGTGAAAATCAGACTCAGCCTCTTCATTAATGGAATACGGCAATATTGGAAATAACTCATGCATTGACGGCTTTCAGGCGCCATTGTTACCATGACAGATGACTGTTTGATTACCTATTATTACTTACATATCATCTATGTTACCTATTAATTCAAATTCAGGCAGAAGAGAATAGACTCTGATGGAAGTATGAGAGTGTATGCTGCTCTCCTTCCCTGCATGCAGTGGTGGATTAACCCTCAACCGTGCAGGTCAAAGTCTAGGGGTCCAGAGGAGAAAATAGTTTGAGTTCACAATAGCGGTTTGGGAGTTAACGTGAATATTTTAGATTCGGTATATGAATCATCTAACTTTATGATACTATACACATAGTATATTATACATAGATATATGATATTATACACGTAATAAATTATACATTGAGTTTTAGAGTGTAGAGTGTTAGTTTCCGGCAGGTTGTGTGTCCAACCCACAGCTAAATCACACCAAATACTTTTAAAATGGTATTCAAAGTCTCAATAAGTACTCAGCATAAAGAGTGTGATTGTGGAAGACTGGAGAGGGATGGGCTCCGTCGGGTTATCCCATTCAAGACACACTCGTGACGGGTTCCCCACCGACCTGATGAGACGGAAAACACTGTAATGGCCCACAGGGCCAAGGATCGAAAATATTATACATAGTTCAACGAGTTAGTCAACGGTCAGTGACCTGGGGAGGGTAGGTCATGGGGAGTCTGAATCAAAGATCAAGCTAAGGGCCCGGGTGTAAATAATCCGTCACTGAACACAGAGTATTTTTTTTTCTTTTTAATATGAAAAATTGAGATGTTACGGAAGAGGTGATGGTAAAAGGAAAAGACAGAAATAGGTATCTAAAAACATGTTCTTGAAGTTCTTTCGGTGGAGTTATTTATGTGTCGAGACCAAGATGGCATTTGCTTCAAGATCGATAGTGGTCCCTAATCAAATACTCTCATCTTTCATGTTTATCGATTTTTTTCTGCTCATCTTCGATTCCTAACAGATAAAGATAAATCAGTCCAACATCAAAACTCACCTCAGCAACCTGCGCTTTGATCTCTACTGTATTTTTACCGTAACATTCTTTTTTATACGATGAGAAAAATCGAGTCAAAAATATTTTCTCTTGAATTAATGAAAATGTAAATAGCCTGTCGGTTGATGAGCTAGTTTACTGACACTGCAACTACTACTATTGCTACCGTTATAGTAAGTCATTGTAAACTGTCTCAAGAGAACTTAGATTGATACAGAGATTATACGCGTCTGTGTTTTATTGCCAGTTGATCATTCCTGAGACAGGTTTTCGTAGACAATCTCCAAATCACTAACTGAATTAAATTGTTTCATTTTAGTGCTTTGCTCTCGGCGTTTAGTATAAATCGTATCATGGTAGGAAAGATTCTAGATTCACGACTCGGTGGATGAAGATCGATAATAAAGAATCTAAGAGTATCCAATTTCACACACATACACACGTACACACATTTATATGTAATATGTAATATAACTCACAATTACAGTCAATAATTGAACAACTGTAGCGTTTAGATTCGAAAAACATTTCCATCAAAGAACAGATACGGTCAGAATGAATTCTGTTTATGACATCACTGGCGTTTTTCACTGGAAAACATAAATTAGAGTGAAAAAAAAAACCATCTAGAAGCACCCAAAAAAATTTTTAAAAGGCATTTTTTTCCAGAAATTTAAAAAGGGTTTAGTGGAGTACTGATGCCAATTTTCAAATATGTAAACAAAGTGGTATGAGTGCTGGAAAGCACAAACTAACACACATACATAAAAACAGTTGTTCAATATATTTGTATGAGGGTGTTTGTTTTTTAATTGTTTATTTGTTAAAAAAAAGCAAGTATAGAAAATGGCTATTATTCCACTCAGACTTGGGGTTTTGTGACCAGAGACGGTGATATTCATGTCTATTTTTCTTCATTTTGTGTGATTAAAATGAGCAAATTTGCTCGTTGTCAAACTGGAAAATAAGTAGATTTCAAATTATCAATATCCTTGTCAATAAATTGTCGATATTTTAGTCACATTAATGAAGTCTTTTGATACAACTATGTTTTTATTCATGGTCTTCTGAACAAGTGGGCGATAACCTAGGCATAAATGTTTAAGGTCAACGATTCACCCGCTTTGTGTTGTGAACTGTGGTGAAATGAACAGTGCTATGTTGAGGGACGTCTGTCTCGATGTATGATATATAACCTTCAGTTTTGTGCAGAATGTCAATCAATTTTCTTTTCTGGAGATATTTCTATAAACATCGGAAAAAAGTGTGTGGGTGGCCAACTCAGTAAATATTAATCGAAGCTGTCAATCAATCTCCCCAGTCGGAAGCAAAAATCGTTGGTGTGATGCGATTTTGTGTTGAGGGGAAAGTTGGCCTCACCTGTCAATCAGTTTCGCCAATCAGGAAATAAATTCACCACATTTTAAAAAATCAAGCAACAACGTCGAGAGTGGGGTAGCTTCGTTAGCGAGGACTCGAAACCGAAGGCTAGGTTATTTTTGTTAACGTACCTCCATTAACCCTTCCGGTCAGCAACCCTCAAAACGAAGGTCAACATAACTCACTCAACTCGTGCTTTTTCGTTTCAGTTCAAAGTGATCCTCCTTTACATCAAACTATTTGCATTGCTGGTTTTAGTTCATTTGCAATAGTTGGCGAAGAACAAGATAACCCACGAAGCACAGATTATTTTTGAACCAGAGATTCATTATCATTATCAATTTTTTAAATACTATTTACCTTCATCCTAATTTTTTATTCTGATTTCTTTTTATCACAACTCAACTCAGGTCGTCAATTTACTGCTGTAAGTAAACAGGGCAGATTGGAAATAAGATAATTTTTTTTTAAATAATAAAAGCTGAGACTAAAACTCGCATCTTTTTACCAGAGGGAAATCAGGGCTTAATGCACCTGCGGCTATACCAACTAATCTACGAGAAATTGTTGGCTGGCAGAAGTCCAAATCCAATCTTTAAACTTATTCCCTCCACCCTGGTATCGTATGTACCATGTTGGTTTTGGTTTCTGTACTAGTACTATCAGTGAAGCAATCTTTTCAATTGTTATTTTTTATTTTTGACAACGATTAACCTTCATCTTTATTGTATAATTTTTATCAACAACAACTTAACCCACTCTGTCAATCTACGGTAGAGATTTCCCCAGACCTGCCAAGTATCCTGCATTTCAATGAAGCAAGGTGACCCCCGTCATGCTGCATTTGTTCAATTTGTATGTATCTCACCTATCGAAAAAAATCTACTGATAAAAATGTTTCTCCCCTATTAGAAGATCTATCCAACCCTCTACTGTTAGAGGTTCAAAATTATGTGAAGGTAGGTTTTCAATGCGATAATACAGTTGTTCTAGAGCTTCTAGAATTAAAACTGTTCTATGCACCCGTAACCATGATGAGGGGTCATTTTTTTAGACTATCTTCTACCCGTGAATTTCTTAACTTTGGCAGTTCTACGTCCCGAAATAGATCGTCGGTTTGAAATTATAATTCTTATTCATGTATTCGTCTCGAGTAATTTGCACTACTTATGGCTATGCTCCAGCTTAACCTCTTTACTATCAGTGGGTCCCAAAACTGCTGCTATTGGTTTTTATTGCCTTGCGAGTGACATATCTTCCTTTCAGGTTGACAAACGACTTAGCAGCCATGCATATGAGTTCTTGAAAGGCTTGTTTAAAGCGTTGGTTTCTCGAAGACTCGAAAACAATATCATTTAATAAGTTTTTCGCTAATTGAAAAGATTGCCTAAAAGATAATCCATATCGTGTTTTACCAAAAAATGACACCTACCTTTGAAATACATAGAGAGGTTATGGTTGGATCAACAGAATAACAATTACGTTGAAAAAAATAAGTTCCATTGAGTTCTTTCATATGGGTCTACATTAAAAATTAAATAATAAATTTGCGCAAGAATGTTGGTTTGTCATTTTTAGCCTTAACATAATTTGAAAGCTGTCCGTCTGTTGATGACAACAAACAGAAAGCTAGGTTTTGGGGGATTGTAAACACACGAACACAAAATGCTGGTCAGCTCTGTGTGTATGTGTGTGTTTACATATGATCGTTAAGATGTTAGCAATAATAAAACCACAACTGCTACAGCTATGTTTGTTGACATGTCGATTCCATTTTTTTTATATCCCAAATGAATGCCAGAATTTCGGTTAATAATACTTTGTGTTACACTTCGAAATTGCTCTGTAAACATCCTGACACAGAACACAGCTTTAGGTATATCGTTAGCAAAGCAACAGGCATTTACTAGTATCTAATAGTAGCGATTATTGATATACTGTTATC
Organism: Thysanoteuthis rhombus; assembly: GCA_963457665.1. Lineage (NCBI taxonomy): Eukaryota > Metazoa > Mollusca > Cephalopoda > Oegopsida > Thysanoteuthidae > Thysanoteuthis > Thysanoteuthis major. The sequence goes on from OY735213.1 coordinate 47,391,403, forward strand.
TGTTTCCTTTGTGTCAATTTGGACAGATGCCCTCAGCTCTCAAAGACTTTAAACCGATCAATAATGTTTGAGAGAGAGAAAAAAAATGAATTTTTCTACACCCACTCGCATTTGCAGTACGTTCGCTTTCCTATTGACTATTTTTCCATTGTCAACAATGCAAATGGATTGACAGCCACAGGCAAACAATTGAGAAACCTGCCTAATGTCTTGATGTCTGCTCAACTCCTAAAACTTTCATTATCATCATCATCATCCATTATAAGTCCATTGCTTGACAAAAAACCCTTCCAATATATTTCCATGACGACCACGATTGCACTAACTACCGCCATGTCTTACTGGAAAACCATTCTATCTCATCCCTCAAATCTTGCATCTATTCTTTCCCCGCTGCGATTACCGTCCCATAGAATAAATGTTAGATTATAGCTCAATCTATTGTCATCACTCTGTGCTAAGTGTCTAGCCCATCTCCGTTTTTGTCGTTTAATTATTTGTATAATACCATTTGCCGTAGTCCTCGTCTTGATCCATTGCCATAGAAGGAACAATGGTAGGGATAACACTGAAACTTTGGGCGGCCATATTTTATACCAAGATGGATTGTCAACGGAGGAGAGGGTGGCCCAACGGTTAGTGGCATAGAAAGTTAATACTCCGGCTGAGACCATTCGTGTTCATTCAAACCTACTTTCCACACCGATATCTCCAGTGCCATGTTTGTTTCGATATCTGAACTACTAGTTTCAGTAAAGCAATCATTGGAAATATTCAACCAAAACTGACATTAAAACTGTTGACAGGTTTCTTTAGTTTTCAAATTAGTCTGCCTGTCTCTGAATAGCTGGTATGTATCCTACGTACAGGCTGCACCAATCGGGCTATTATGTCTAAGAAAAACGTTTTTGTTTTGTTACTTAATTCTTCTCCTAAATAAGTTATCTGGCGTTGGATTTAATTTGCAATATAAGCTTGTCTTTAATTGATTCTATAGTTTGTGTCTGACAGCTTTCGTACCTATTTTCTTTAATTCAAATTTAAGGATCTCTGCTCAACAGAAGGCAAGAGAAGTAACTTATTCATTGATCACCCCCTTTTTTTTACAATTTTTTATTAATCCCCAAGACCCAACACGGTATGCTGACAAAAGAGGTTGGTCACACGAAGGTTTCTACTGATTTTTTTTTTTTAATAAAGCAATTCAAACTATTTTAAGTTTGTTTGTTTGGTTTTTTTGGGGGGGGTTGACTCCCGTTAATCTTCATCAAAATATTTTAATGTCTTTTTATCGAATTTAAACTCAAGCTGCCAACCTACGGGGATGAGAAAAATATTAAATTCTGTTTTGTTCACTTCAAATTTGATTTCTACTTTCCTCAGAACAAAACACTAACAGTTCATGCTCAAGAGGAATAAGCCCAACTTTTTCGGAGTGTGTTTTAATTTTGGAATACCAATACATCACGATTCGTACTGGGTGGGTCCAGTAGGATTCAAGTCGGATCTTCTTACCTGTCATGGAGTTCCATCTCGACGATCTGGTGCAGCGAGAATTGGGAATCGCAGTGGCAAGTAATTTCATGGTAGACAAATTCGCAGATTTCAACAAGGCTTTCGACAGATAAATTGCCAGAATACGACATAATTCTCGTGTCCCTTTCTCGATAAAGCTGCAGATTGCGTGTCAAAATTCGTTTGATATCATTTGACGAAGCTAAATCTCTCCAGTTTCCCCCACCTATTCTTCTAAATGCAAATCGTCACGGCTGTACTCAATGTAGTGCAAACAGTGCAGCTTCACAGAATCCCTAGATTTCAGACTAACCAGTAACACTATCAAAAAAATTATTAACCGAACATCAATGGGATAAATTAGGTTCATAATTCTTTCACGAATGATTATTGAATCTGATTTACAGTGAAATTAAGATTTCAGTAACATCATTCACAAGTTTGCGTCAAAAAGGTGAACAAGTTCTGATTTGATAGATTCTTTTCATCTCAAAGGTGTTTCAATTTGTTTGAGGATTTATCATGTTACATTTTTTTTTATCTGTGTAAGAACTGCTCCTTAAGTTAAGCATCATAATTTCATGAATATTTTATTCTCGTTCTGATTTGTTTGAAAATAATAGATAAATACAAAAAAGAATATCTCTCAAGAAATGTTATGCACTGGGCACGATCAATGTGAAATTTGATCCTGCAAAATAGTTCAATAAGAAATCGCTCTTTGGACGATTATAGACATTTGCTAAACAGCTTAGTCTGACCCAAGGCCACATTTGCAAGACACCCACTTAAGATCGAACTCAATGCACTAGAGTATTGTTGTTTTGGATTTTTTTTTAGAGTATTTTGTTAATATTCATTATATGCTAGGTGTCCAGTTCGATTGGTTATTCAGGTTGTACCATTCAGATCCAGTGCTCTTTGACCCAGCATCACAAATGGTCTGATCTACTGAATTGTTCACAATCAGTTTGTAGATGTGCAACTAAAGTTCATTGATTCGGTTTCATACGGCCGTTTGAACCATAATTTACCGATTTATAAATCGATTCGTTGAACTCAATGTGTGAAAATCTAACCGCAGTTCGAAACCAACACGAATTCGGCAACTTTCGATGGTTATTTTTGCATAATGTATTTATTGATTTTTCCTGAATTTAATAAATTAACTTTAATACAACCAATTAGAAAACGTTCCATTGATGAAATCAATCCTGTCTTATTTTAACATGAAAAATATTTCTTAAAAAGATAAAATGTCTCATTTGAAAATAAGAGGAAGCAGCCGCCTCTTTTGTCCTATAGTAGTTCTGCAACTGATAGGAATCCTTGCGACAAAGTTTCCACAAACCTATTGAATATGAAATTTGATAGTATTTGGTTATTCTTCCAACTGATGATTTTGTCAAAAGCTGTTGAACAACCGTGGCCAACTGTTCTATCTTTTTGCGTGTGTTTGTGTGTTCCAGCGCTCCTGGCCATTCCGTTTTGTCTGAAGACTTGAATTTGGCATCAGTGCGCAATTAAAAATTGAGCTTTTTTGACCGTTTGTGGACCTTATTTTGACGGGCTCACTAATAGTAGATTCTCCAGAATGTAGATTTTTTTTTACTCGATTTCAAATGTTTTCCAATGGAAAACGGCATTGATGTCATAAATGGAATTTATTCTGATCATATTCATTTTTGACGGAATGTTTTTACATGACTTCATTTTGACGCTACGGTTGTTCACTTGTTGTTTGTGATGGCGAGTTATTTACATATTTATTTATTGTGGATTTATAAGTAGAGGAATGTTACTAATCCAATGTCCGAGAGGAGGCTAAAACCACTTCGAAATCTAAATGACGTACTTCTCTTTATTGTTAAAACCCTTTACTAAAAATTCTACTGCACTCGTCTATTCTGCCATATTTAACTTCTTTGGTCTGTTAAAGAAAAGCATGAAACTAGAGCATGTCTATATGTCAGCACATGTGCGAAGACCTATGTCATAAGGTTGTGTTTTTTGATCGATAGCAAGACGCATTCAATCGATAAGACCTGTACTGGCTTACATGGTCAGCAGAGCAGTCTGTTGTCCGAATGGGCCATAGTAGGTTCTGTTTACCATTTAGCAGCATCCCTCTGACTGTTGTGTCTTTTAAGGTCAATTTGTAAATGAATGCTGCATTCAGACCGCACCGGTGACTCCATTGAGATTTTCACATGCTTACTCAGACACAACCATAATGAACTCCCCCAGCTGCTGTCTCTCCAATTCACGTCCACACGTGGGGATTTCTTTTTTACCTGACCGGAAAGAAAAACAAGAGAATATCACGAAGCTATATTTAGAAATAAAAAGAGGTAGGTACTAACTAAGTGGTGTAGGGTTACTACATTTTTTATTTATTTATTTTTTTTTTTTTTATGGACTGCAAATTCAGTGATGCAAATTCAAATGTTGTTTTTTTTTTGTTTTGTTTTTTGTTTTTTTAATCTTCCAAATTCGAGAGTCCAATATTACTGGATCAGATGTTGTTTTTATCTTTATTCTTCAAATTTTGGAGTTTTTTCCACACTCAAAAAGTTGATAAACAATTATCCGAATTGTCAACCTGGCCTGAATGAGATTTTCTCCTTTTTATTAATTCATTTATTTACGATCAACACTACTCACCTTTTCTACTATGACTGTTTTCCCCCTCTGCATATAGTGAACGTTCTCACCCAACTGTGTCATTGAGAGGCGCTGAAAGGAAGATAGCACCTGTGTTGGATATTCATGGTGTCGTGCGTTTAGTGAAGTCGATAGAATTATATTACATAAGTATATCAAATTACTAATCTCTGTTGGTTGCTGGGGAAGCCCTGATATCATACCGGCTGTTTCGACTGTTAAGCAAGAGGCACAGGCGGGGGTTTCCGGTGTATTATTGGCACCGTCGTCTCTCTCATTGTAAATATCTTCTCTCCGTCATTATTGTGCACCAGTGATGTCCTCACCATGTGGTGTTTTCAAAACAAGTCCCTTCTAAGAAAGAGAGTTTCTCTCGTTGCAATAAAGCTACTCATTCGTTCTCTTTCAAGGTGTGTTGGGCAGGTCGACCCTTGGGTTCTTAGTGACCTGGACAAACTGAACTTCGGCACCCTTTGGAGTATTGCATTATCTTCTTTGGGGGATCTATATTTTACAAAGAAAAAATGAATATATAGAAATAAAAAAACTTTATAACAATGATCAGGTGGAAGAAAATAACGATTTTTCAACAACATCAGAGTTTCAGATCATCATTTGATGAATGTAACAGATTCATCATCACAACAAGGAAAGAGTCAAGTTACATTGCTGACAAATGATTATTATCTTTACACGATTCCGTTACAAACAATCAGTAAATAACAACAAAAGAGCAGGTGTAGCATACTTAATGATATAGATTTACATGTTCCTTACAACAATTTTCTCAATCAGACTCTTTTTATTCTCTTCAATTTACCCACTATCCAGTTTTCCGATTTATATTTGGATATTTCTGCTGCCAAAGACAAGTGACAGGCGCCCCGAGCGTTTGAGACTCTGGTCGATTACCCGGGTCGCCGGTGATTCGAGTCGGCCTTGTTTAAATGTTTATGTATAGGTTTTGTTTTTTTTTTAGAGTTTATACCATTCATCAAAAATTATTCCACTCCTTGACCAATTAGTAGAAGATTTTTTTTTTTCAGTTTTTAGTGATTAAGTTACTTTTGCAAAACTGCTGTTAGACAAAAAAAGAGGGAGAAAGAGAGAATTTAGAGGAAAGTCAGAGACTCAAGTTTCGTACACGAACAATAATTAACAAATACTTGTACCCTAATTTTTCACAAGTTACAACTATACGTAAATAATTGATCAATTGATTGAATCACTGTTTAATTTCGCACACACGTACGTGGGGAAGTATGCACACATGTTTCAGTGTTCGAATTAGCAAATGTATATAAGTGTAAACCACTGCGTTAATAAGCGCCCATTGCCTTGTTGATATCGCAACAATTGTCGAAGAAGCACCGTCAAAATGAGTGGCTCAATAATAAGTAAATGGATAAATATGTAGAAGAGCAATGATGTGCTAGCAGCGCATGCGCAATCACACTAAACATTGTCGGAATTTGGATATCTGTCAGTAGTTGAAATGCTTTGTTTATTACGTCCAGTTTCCTTCTGACCAGTTCATTTGGCTCATTAAGTTCCACGGCGTGGGTGGCTCGCTGTATCATCCTTGATTCACTGTCACTTGAGCCGTATATTTACTGCGTGGGCGGTCAGCTATATCATCCAAGATTCATTGTCACTTGAGTCGTGTATTTACTGCAACAGCTTGCACGAGAGTCAAGAGTCTCCTCTTTTTACACTTTAGTATATGACGAAAGACTTTCGTATGACAATGAAAGAAATTCATAAATTATCTCAAAGTTCGCACAAACATACTCACATACCCTTATATATATACATATACATATATATATATATATATATATATATATATATATATATATATATATATATATATATATATATATGATCTCAATAACAGTTTAAGGAATTATGTTCTCTAACAAATACGTTCAGAATGTCAGCCCCTCTCCTTTACACACACCAACTCCTCTTTTCAACTCTGTATTAAACTATTTTGAAGATTGTATTATTCTCCAAGTTAGAGCATTTGAACAGTATGGTGCCAACAAAAGTCTCGCTACGATATGTTGTTTAGCAGTGTGACGGCAACAAGCATACAAATAAACAGACGGATATTGGACCATTATGATATAGATTATGACAATAATTTATCATATTCACACCAGTATCACTTACACTATGATCTGGACAGCATTGTGTAGTAAAAATGCCGTTTGTCTACAAGTTATCAATAGTAAGTAGTCTTCAAATTAGTTTAGTAGTTTTTGTCAAAATACGTGGAAAAAGAGAAAAATGACAGTCTTTGTTACTGAATAGGTAGGAATGTTCTCTGTTCTGACTCTAACGATCCTGGGATGCCCAGCCTCCAGAATCCCCTTCTTGGCCTTGCAGATATAGTCTAGAAGAGAAAGCAGAGTTACGTCTGATATCAGCTTGACTGCAAGAGCTGTAGGAAGGATATCAAATCGCCTCAAGAAGGTTCGATTTTCTGGTCGGGAATCAGAGCTTTCCTTCTGGACTAGTTGTCTTCCCTGGGGCTAGTAAGCCAAATCTGTACTCCTATTTTACCTACGGCTAGAGGCTGAAGGGATACACGAATTAATTTGTCTCCCAAGGGCATTGGTGCGAAGTGATCATAAACAGCCTCGACCGGAGTTTGAACTCGGGTCGCAAATTTCATTATCGCTCCTATAATGGAATTAGCGACTACGCCAACTGTAACTCCTAAATAGGTTACCACAATGAGATCCTACTTGCTTTACATCTCCTACCAATCAAGGCGCGGTTCTCACTTCACCAATGATAGAAATGAGTTTCGGGAACTAGGTATACCGCTATGTCTACATTTGTAAGACGTTGAACATACCAAAAATCTGGAAATTCGGGAGTAGGTATTCGACGTACCCCCGCGAACCCGCCCCAATTTCTTTCCCTGCACCTTATCAATTTAGCACTTTTAATGCCTCTCGTCTTTTCTTCTTTTTTTTTTTTTCTCTGCTGCTTCCACCTTTTAAGCGCTTTATGCCATTTGACGATTATTTTCATCAATTCACTAGACTCTGAAAATACTGAAAAAGAAATCAATATTTCTATTAAAGCTTTCATGTGTCTACTTAGCAATATTACTAAGGTGAATACTTCCGATTATTTGCCCTCCCGTTTCTTTTTTCATTGTATCTTGAATTTTTCTTAATTCATTTTTTTCTATGCTATTTACGCTCTGCTTTTATTGTCACTATTTCTATATTTCTTTTTTTTTTTTTTTTTTTTTTTGCTGGTGTACCTGCGTTGCAAATAGGTGATGGTATACATGAAATACGTTTCACATACATTGATGGTAGGGAATTTATGCTAGGGATGTAACACTCATTAAGTAACAATGTTTATTTAAGTGATCTTGGGTGTGACAAACAAAAAAACAGATATGCAAATATACGTAACTTATTATTATAATAGATTTCACTTTAACCTTCTTCCATCCTGCTCTCTCTCTCTCTATATATATATATGTGTGTGTGTGTGTGTGTGTGTGTGTGTGTGTGAGTGTGTATTTGTCACCTTGTTTTGTTTCATCTTTCCTCTTTTCTATGGCTCATGCTCACTTTTTACATAATTGAATAACCATAGCCACCAAATGCGGATATGTATATGTTTCAGCGCCACTGGCCGTACTTTTATTCCCCAGGCTTGAAAATTGGCATCAATACTCAACTAAAGTCTTTTAGAAACAATGTTTCGTTTTTGTTTTTTTTTTGAAAAATGCTTTCTTTTTTTTTTTTTTGCACTTGTCTCGGCGGGTATAGTTCATTAATAACAAGAAGAATTTCCAGAATCAAGATGTCTCTATTTATTTTAATTTTAGATGCTTTCTAGTAGAAATAATATCAAGATTCTCTAAAATCTACATGCTTCTGTGTGTTCCTTTACTCTATTTTAGATGCTTTCCCTGTGGAAAACGCCAGTGATGTTGTAAATAGAATTTCATTCCGACCATATTTATTCTTCGGTCGAATTTTTTACATGACTTCAAATTTTAACTCTGTGGTTGTTCAACTGTGATTGCAAATTTTCCTCACATTTTCATTCCACTCTTCTCTCTTTCTATTCGTCTTTTATATCTTTGTTCTGAATCTATGTATCTTCTTGCTAAAACTATGGGTCGCTTAAAGGCCGCCTTTGTCGATGCCAAGCCACTTTTTTTTGTATCAAATTTATATCATAATTATGTGCAAATGAATGAGGGAAACTGCTCAATAATTTGCATTTTTTTTTCCTAATAGGGAAAAAGTCTTACTTCACTTTTGATTCTGGAAAGGGAAAATGCTCTCCCTAACTTTTGACTCCGAAGGTAGAAAAAAATATTGGCCCTCACTTTTGAGTTCGATCAGGATGTGGAGTATCTTTCGTCATCATTTGTTGAGTAGAAAAATGTTATGTTAAGACACGTTGAATATTTTTTTATCGTTGTCCTATGTATTTTCTGATCTTTGATTAAATTTCATCAATTTTGAAGTTGAATATGGGTATTAAAATGTTTGGAACGTTTTGAAATGCATCGGATACCTTTTGCATTCATTACTCATGCAGTAGAATTATCACTAGGGGCACAAAAAGTGGAGGCGTAAAGGGGAAATTGTCCTCGGGCACACGTGTGGGGGGTCGCAAAATCTCTGGTCTATAATGCCTGTTAATTAATGATAATGCCCTCCCCAGGGATATAGCATAACTGCCACCAGGGTGCTATCTTTACCCCCAGAGGCTATCAACTCTCGCTAAACTACTTAATTTGTTGTTCTTTCTCTTCCTCGATTTCCGTGTCTTTCCGTCTTAAAAATCAGTACTTGGAAGAGCCGGAACCGGAAGTTATAAGCAAGCCTCTTTGCACACCAGTCGGGATTAGGATCTCTTGCACTGCAATTCCACGATTCGTAAAAAGCCACCCACTGCTTATTAAATTCCGCCATATTGGTTTAGGTAAACTTTCTTTTCGTCCTTACGTGCACTAGTCTCCAATAATCTACACGAGACTTTCTTTCTCTTGATTTGAATAGCATAAAATTTGCTTTTAGAACATCGAAAACCAGGGCATGTTATGACTATTTGATGGAGAATGTACTTTTCTTTAGATATTTAATCTAGCAGAAATAAAACGATCAGGAAATTCTGTTGTATTTAAGAAACTTGTATTGGGATTTATTATCATTATGATATTGCAGGGAATAATAGACGTTTCTGGTTAGATTGTTTTTTTCCAACGTTTCATGTACTTGTTCTCTGGATTGATCGTCTTAGGAATTTATTCACCATGAAAACTTTCCATAGATAGATATGAACAGACTAGAATAGATATTTTCTGAGGATTTTTTTTTTTTTCAATAAATTATGTTGTACCATGAAATAGCGGCCAAAAAATCACATGCAAGTTCCAAATCCAATCTAACAAATGCCCTACTTCTAAAAGGAGTTTTGTGACTCGTAGACAAAACTGCAAACAATTTTCTAGTTCGGTTAGCGACATAATATTTCAAGATGTGAAAATGTAATTTTTTTTTTCTATTATATGTTCTGTATTTTATGCTGTTTGCTTGAGATTGATTTTACTCATTGATCTGGAAGAAATGACTCTAACAATCGATCCATTTTTATATGTTCAGTCCAGAATCATAATTATCTTCTTTTTCGTCTTATGGGTCATAACAATATTTAAGTTGTATTCCCATCATGTCTTTTGCATTTGGATTCTTCTTGTACTTATTTCAACCATGTTAAAGTTTATCTTTTCTCTAGAGTGTTCAACACATGTCACAAAGAAGAAGAAAATCCCTTTTTCAACTTGTCATTCATGTTATCAAATTCTCATTAGAAATTACGTGTCAGTTTCAATTTATTCTTCTGAATATCATCTTTAATGGCTATGAATACTGAAACAACATGCAATTCATCCTCAAAAAACATATCTTATGCAACTATATCAAAAAGGAAATGCTTTATCAAAATGTTTTCAAAATATTATAAAATGAAAATTATCGTAACTGTTGGGCAGATCCCTTCTCTCCGTGCATAAAATTGAGATCTGTTAGCAAGAACAATTTAACAATTCGATTTTTTCGAAGCAATAAAGGTATAATGTATGTATCTACTTGGGGTTTTCTTCCAAGGGGAGATAATCTGTTGTTCATTTTAAGGCTAACGGGAGGTACGTACGATTTGTTACCCTGTGCCATGTCTTACTAACAAACCATTTTACGCACGGAAACTAAGAATCAACCAGCTGTTACAATAACAATCTCAAAACTCCAAAACAGTGCAAACAATTAGCATATTTGTCTAAATCATTTTAAAGTCGTTGAGGAGTAGAACAAGAAGAAAATAGAGAAAACTCTTAGTAGAATAAGGTTTTTTTTTATCTTAGGTTGTTTCTAGTGTTCAAATGTTGATACGTTTCCCCCTTGATTCTTTCTATTTTACTTAATTTACAAAAGTGTCTTTTCCTCTGCATAATAATGGAAAAAAACTTGAAGTGGAAACATTCTCAGATTTGTTAAATACTTTTATATTACTCAATGGAATACTTTAGAGAGACTTATCTTGATAAAAAAAAATCATTGATAAAAATTCACCGAATTCGTGTAAAGTAAGAATGTTTTCTGTTGATAATATCTCGATAAAGTCAGTACGCGTACTATCTCTAGATTGTAACTAATCGTAGCAAACCCAAAGCACAAACCAGCTATATGTAGTTCTAAACTTGGGGGGATTAGGGAGCTTTAGGGGGGGATCGGGACCACTGATTAGCGAATTCAAATCATTGGAATATTAATCTTTATATATACTGCAATTCTGCAATGTACTTCTTGAGTCAGACGATCTCATAAGGAAGGAATGACATTGTAAAATGTAGTGAAAAGGGTGCTTGAGAAAAAAAAGGTTAGGAATTACAAAGCAATATGATTCATTTCTTCAAGGGGTCAATGTTCTTTTTACAATGTGGTAATCGAATGCTTTATCTTTAGCGTACTTAAATATGTGCACTTTTTGAACAAATAAAGAAGTCATATATTTTCTTTATAGCTAAATCTCCTTTTGTAATACTGTCACAGGGCATTTAATCAAAACGAGGGCTTTTTTATTTGTACTCTCTCCCTCTCAAAGCAAGTTTCGACAAAAATGTTGGTCAATGAATGTGCTAATATGAAAACAAAGTTTTTTAGTGTAAACCATCTTTTGATTAGAATTCTACTTCTCGTATCTTTTTGACCTAACTTGACTCTGAAGAAATGAACAATATTGATCTGAATACCGATAGGCGTCCGCTGGGGGAGGGATCAGATTATGTATTATTCAATAGTAGCAGTGTTACCACTAAGACATACACCCTTTTTTCCCCATCCCCTGGAAATATGCCCACCCCACACATACACACTTGAAAAACTTGGAAAGTGGTAGCGGATGGTTATGTCTATTCTAGTTTAGACAATCCAACTATAGCAAACATAGGAAACAGATTATTCTGTCTGTTTTGTAAATAACTTACAAACATAATCCTGAGGCCAAAGGCATTAACCCATAAACTACGGAATACCGGAATTTTCAGTCATTGCCCAAAATTTCTGTTTCATTGTGATTGATGGCTACTCAGTTCGATCCGTGAGTCAGGGCTTTTATATAGCGATTGATAACTTTTAAGAGATTACCAAGCAATGGACAAGGGCTTTTATCTTGTTAGTGGTTTAAAGAGATTTGAGTGCCTGTGTCACAATAGGAATCCTAAAGTTTTTGAAATGCGTACTGCAAGTGAAATTCGGTTAGGCCTTTCCATCCCAACCTGCTTCAGAAGAGAAGAAACCTAAGAGAATAGGTGTACATGTTTACTATGACTTTTTTATGGAACCAATATCGGGATAAATCGACCTGACTAACCTATCGAATCGTTTCGCTAAAAGGTTTTTCTATTCATTTACGTTCTTTTTATTATTGCGTACTTTTAAATATGTTTTTATACTTATCCTTAAAGGTAAATGGTAACAATTTTAACTTGTTTTTTTTCCTTTTTTTTTGTAATTTTTTTTGTTTTGTTTTGTTTTTTGTTACTTTTAGCGGTTCGAAACATATTTTAAGCAAGAACTTCTTTGTCGGATCGAGATTCGTGTAGTGTCTAAGTGCGCCACCTGGTGACTATGCCCCAAAGCATTTACCTCGTATTTCTTCTTTTCTTTCCGATATTTTCTAAATGTTTTTAATGCATATACAAGTTTCAAATGAAAAGTTGCCTCGGTCCTTATAAATCACTCATCTTTTACAGTATAAGATATTTCCGAAAACTTCTTTGAGCTTTACAAATCTCAGTGAGACGTAAAGATTGAGTTTTATTTTTTTAAGTCTTTATTACAAGGATGATTTCCATTACTGGCTGAAACTCCGTTTTGGAGGCGTAAGGGTTCGATGTGCCGGGATATCAATGCTATCGGATATCCGGCGCCGTATTTTCAACAAAATGAATGTTTTTTTGTTTTGTAAATCAGACACCGGATATCCGACCAAATTGATATTCTGATACATCACTGGTTTATCATTAAAATGATCTGTGGAAAAATTTGAAGAATACCGGAGATCACAATTACCATGAAAACAGAGATACTCTCACATTTCCTCGATCAACGCGATGAATTGATCATATTATATTTTTGCATCGGAACCGCGCTAATTAATGTACATAGTACATTATTGGTAATAATCATGTTGGTTGACAAAGCTCTATGTGATGAAGATCAAGATAATATTTCTGCTACAAATACTACGAACGTAAAAACAATAACAAATATGGCGTTGATCTACCCACTGCAGGTGCTCAGTCGATAAGAGCAGATGGTGCAGTTAATGGCGCCCCCCTGCAGCAAAAGGGGTCGTAAGCTTACGTCTCACCGAGAGCATATTTCCGATCCGCGCTCCTTACTCACTGTAGTTAACAAACGACTTGAGTAAGTTGCTTTAAAAAAAAAATTGAAATCAAAATTGAATTATATACTTGTCAAAATTTTGTAATAATGATAATGACTTTCGATTAGCTAGATTCCAACAAAGACCTCTTTGTTTTTGTTTGTTTGCTTTTTGGTTTTTATTGGGGTTTTTTAACGAAGTATATGATTGTCTTTAATTGGGCTAAAATATTTTAACTCTGACTAATACGGCGTGCCCAAATCTTCCAGTAAACTGCTCTCATCGAAAATCGATTGCACCAAGTAGAAATGACTGATGAGAGGAAATTATCCCATTTTTACTTCAGCGATTCGGATCTTTCTTTCCTTTTCCATTTTTATCTTTATTTTTTCATGGATTTTTCTCGATTTTTTCTCTCTCTTCATCGTTTCACATTTTGGTTTTCTTTCCATTTGAGATTTTCTTTCAATTCTCTTTTTTTCTCTCTTACATTTCTGCTTTCAATTTTTTTTTCTTAGACCTTTCTTTCCTTCGTTTCATTTTCAGCATTTTTATATAAATTCTCGTTCTCCCTCTCTGCCTTCCTTTCATTCTTTCTATCTCTTTTTTTTTTTTCCTCTTTTATTTTCTGTTTGTTATTCTCTGATTGATTATTACTCGTGAAAAGTTCACGGATATATTTGATTTTCTATGAGATGAGTTTTCATAGAAAAAGAATATATATATATATATATATATATATATATATATATATATATATATATATATATATACTGAAAGCTGCAATGTATTTCATAAAAATAACTACTCTCGTTTCAGTGGAGTTGGACCGGTTTCTTTATATTCTTTTACTTTTAGGCTTAATAGTTCACTATTAGTAATGTAAATAAATCTTTGTGTCTGATCAATTTCAGTCAAAGCTTTATTTAAAAAGAACTGAATCTGTTCTAGGTGGAAGAGTCTGATCTTTCAAGCAGTAGTTTGGAGATATTTTTACCACAAAAATTGTTACTTTTAAATGGAAAAATTCATTGTTACGGACAGAGAAAGACAGAAGAATTACTTTCGAATTACTTGTGTCTCTAAAGAGAGTTTATCTAGAATTCATATCACTTACTTCGCCAATAAGACCAAACCAGATCAATACACACACACACACACACACACACGCATACACAAATATATACATTTATATCTATATGTGTGTGCGTGTGTGTGATTACAAAAAACAGGCTTGCTGTTATTTTGTTATTCCCTCCTCCATCCATTGGGTCTCTTTCTTTTCCTTTCTTTCTTAGGCACCTATTGATTTAAGCCATTTTATATCACACAACCTATACGATGTCTAAACGACATTATCTATGTTGAAAATATATTAAACTAACCAAACAATAGTAAAAATTGAATGTAAATGAAATTTCAACCAGCCAAGCTCAAAGAAACAGCCAACACACATTTTCTCAAGTCGTACAAATCAACTAGTTTAAATGAAGATTTAGATAATATCAATAATAATGATAAAGTTGTTACAGGTCTATATTCAGTCAACTCTCGAAAAACTGCCTTAGAAAATATACTTACGAAAGAAAGCAGATCAAATTAGAAATGAACAATCCCAAGATTATAAAAAACATGCTTTCATCCTTTTTTACAAATAAATTTGCATAACAATGCTAATATCCTTCTATTTACCTTTTTTTCTGATTATACCAGAATCGGTTGAAAAATCTGACTTCAAGCATAAATGGGTTAACATAGCACACCGTGCAGTGTCAATGCACCACAGAGCTGACTCAGAAGTTTAGATCAAAGATTGATCATCGAATGCATCTTTTGTTATATTATGTAAATAAGATTTCCTCTTGGCGAGTACGTTCTGGAAAAATGAGCTATTGGCACAGAATTTGTCATGGCAATCTGCGCTCTAAACCATTAACGCATGAAAGTTAATGAACCTCCAGGGCATCCTTTGCCAATCAACTCTTTTCCAGCAATGCATATTTTGTGACAGTACCATACAGCCAACTTCCGCTATCTTTACCCAAGCTTCGTCTGGTCTGTTCGTGAAGTCCTAATCCGTCGGTTCTTGAGCATTTTACTGCATAGCCATCTCAAGTTGTTGGACCTTGCCTTTAAATTCACATCTCCAACTAATCGATCAGTTTGAAATGAAAACTGAAAACATGTAAACATTGTTTCTCAATGTTTCATATTCATCATTATATTTTGCAAAGATTTCCTGAGAGCATTTGAAAGGATTCCTCCGGGCTCGTAAACCCTTTTGAAATCACTTATAACCTTTTGGGGAGGGATGCATGTTGCAAAGCACTTGTATAGATCTAGGAATAAAGTAATAACTGAAGGCGAAAGTGTATTTTCATTTAACTCATAACAGCTCGTCAACTGAACGAGGAAAGAAGAATACATAGTGTCAAAACACTATAAAATATGATTATAAAATATTGTATATTATATATATATATATATATATTTACACACACACACATACACACACACACATATATATATATATATATATATATATATATATATATATATATATATATATATATATATATATAATGGGCCCATTACACAAACATGTTTAGCCAGGAATCAACTTCCCAATGGAAGACAAAATACAAACAGAAATCAGCAACTATAAAAGGAAAAGAAAGAAGTAAAAGTAATATAAATAGAATAAGACGAAGGTTTTTACCAAGAAAAATAGACTCACCCTCAGTAACGCCCTAAATAGGGATCCAAATAAATCGCAGCATTCGTTTGAAGAAGGCTAAAAAGGACAGAAAAATTAAAATGTTTGTGTAGCGAATCCATCATTTCATCATATCAAATGTTTTTCTATAACTTATGCTTAATATCTCGAGCTCTTTGTGAAATAAACCAACCACGTATCGGATATTGAAATAATGATGTGTACTTTGATATATATCTATCCAGAAAGCATCTAACCATTTAATATTAAAGAGAAAATTGTCTACCACCCTTTAGTACTCCTCTGGAGATCTTACTTTTTAAAAAAACTCTCTTCCAGGTTTCCCATTTGCTGCCTCGTATCATACTTCTTTACCTCGTCCACGATATACGATATAAAAAATATAATACCTTTCCACTGATTGATCATTGTATGCGCAGTGGTCACACAGTACACTGGCTCACCCAATGGTATCTCACAGCCAACTATTCCCTCTAATTTTCTGCCCGGTTACACCAAAGCCGCACAACCACTTCTCGAGATATTCAAAATGGCAGGATACTTTCTGAGGAGACTTGGTATACATGCGTAAGTGTGTGCGTATGTCTGAGCGTGTGTGGCCCTTTTTGAGAAGACTATATCATTGTTCTGCTTTTTTCTTTACTCTTCGTGATCTTCTTACCAGACCTGCAACGATCTATATTGATTCTGCTACTATCGATATCGATTCTTATTGACGTACATGAACTTCGCCCATTTTCTAAAAGCACAACATCGATGGAAAATTATAGACACCAAGGCATTTTTTAGATCGACATGATCGGCAAATTATAGACACCAAGACGGGGTTTTAGTGGGGTTTTTTTTGCTTAACATCATTGGAGAATTAAAGACACCAAGACGTTGTTTATTTTCAGTTCAACATCATTGGGAATTTATTGACACCAAGACGTTTTTAAAATTCAACAACATTGAGGAATTATAGACATCAAGACGGTTTTTTTTTTTTGCTTAACATCATTGGAGAATTAAAGACACCAAGACGTTTTCTTTTTCAGTTCAACATCATTGGGAATTTATTGACACCAAGACGTTTTTAAAATTCAACAACATTGAGGAATTATAGACACCAAGACATTTTTAAAGCTTAACATCATTGTAAAATTATAGACACCAAGACGTTTTTTGAAACAGAAAGAACAGAGTGAGATTCATCCAGGGAAGACACAGTTATTAGTGCTGTCCCCATTATTTTGCATAGATATACCTATTGCAAATACTTGCCCTCACATGAATTACATAATATATCAAGTATAATAGAAACACATTCCTACACCCTTTGTAAGTGCCAAAATTTCATAAAAAGCACTCGAAGAGCACATACTTCTGCCAACACTATCACTATCAACTGAACGAAAATCATTTCACAGAGAGTTATGATACAAAAGGGTAATTGCAAAGATTCTTGGATCCGCCCCTGAATCCAAATGAAAACTTACAGAATCCTTATTGTATATACATCCTATTTTTGTGCGCATATGAATGAGAATGATGGTTGAAGAAGCCTCGCTACTGCAGGGTCAAACACCACTCCTACTGCTATTCCCACTGATGATGATGACAGCAACGTTTTTATAATATACATATTGAATAAATTATTAGATACATAATACTTGTCAGTTTGTCTCAGTCGGTAAGAGAGCATCCTACCGATCACGTGGCCGCGAATCCAAATCACGGTAGGGGAATGTTAATTTTATCTATCAATTTGTTCCAACGTGACAGGGCCGAACAGTAAAGAGTTTACTCACCAAAAATTAGTGAGTTTTATTCTTGTTTTTCGTGTTACGGCAGAAAGTCAACCCCAGCCTCTGCCTTGAACTGGAGTCTTATAATGGTAACTACGTATCAATATGTATGATATCGTACAAATAGATTGTACGCAGTCGATAATCTTTAGATAAGGAACCAATTACACAGGAGTGAACCATGGCTAGGAGTCAGACATCGTGAAGCTGGGAGCAATGGTGAAATATAGTCATGCATGCTTGTATTCCCAAGTTAGAATAATTGATTCTTATTATTTTATGTACGTCTATTTGCTTCATTTTATCTCCATGTCCTGATTTGTCGAGTTGGACATGGGCATCCGCTATGGAAGGATGGCATGCAGGTCATCTGACCGGGAGACGGGGTTTGAAAGTTGGAACCTTATGGAGGCTTACAGTTAGATTTCGGGGAGGATCCAGGGTATTTTATAATTGAGAGATATTTCTCTTTTTTTCCATCAATTTATTTTTTACCTGTTTGTCCACACAATATTTCCAAAAGATCTCAAAGAATTTCAATGACATTTTATCGAAGGGTGGGTCATGGGCCGATGGAGAATTGGTGGAACTTTAGTGCGGATTTGAATCAATTTTTTTTTTTTTGATTGTGAGATAATTTTTTTCGATTTGAAGACAATTAGAGAAAAAAGAATTAAAAATAACTCCCTTGCAACATAGCTATATATGAATTGATTTTCAATCAGTTCTTAGTATGGGTTTTGGGTTCTGTATAGTTATTTTCATGTTCTTTTCCTTTGTATTGCAGATACCAATTCATTTTGTTAAAACTCTTTTCAAAAGTATCTGCATATCTCTATCAGACGTTTTTCGGTCGGTCTGTCGGTTCCGTTTACATAAACAACAGAAAAAGGAAGAATGTGTGACGTCATTGAAAGAGTATATCTTCTAATCAATAGATCATATTTCAAACGTTTGTTTTTTTTTACTGTGTGGCCAAGTATTGTTTGATAGTAATAGCTAAAACTGTCTCTAAAAATAGCTAAAATCGGCCAAAGTTTTCGATTCCCCACTAATTTTACGGAAAAAAAAAATATATAATCATTCAAATTTCATTAATAAAAAAAAAATGACCGTACACTAAAACTACAGAACAAATTATTGATCAAAATTGTACACTTAATTTAAACTTACAAATCCTTTGTATTTTTTAATAACCAGATTTTCGGGTTAACCATCCTAATTTTCCTAATCCATCTCCTCTTCCTATTACAGCTAAATCGGAAATCACAAATATAGACCTAAGGATGTCGGATGGATCGTTGAACTTATGGTTCTTGTTTAAGTGAAAAGCCAAATTAAAACTGCATTATCCTCGTTCTTTACTGCTTTGGGGTCAGGCTTTCGTAGCACGCATATTTCCATTTGGTAAATGAAATCCATTCAGAGCTCACATGTAGATGATACCGTAAAGATGTTCCACGACTCAAAGGCAAGTTATTAATGGATATAAAGATGTAAATCCAAGAGAATTGCAAAGCCGTTTGAAGGAGAGAAAATGTTAAGAAAAAAAAAAAACAGCATAAAAAGTATAGACACGAACGTTACCCCAGGTCTTCTTATGTTGCTGGCCCGTGGAGATAACGTGATTTTGATAATTACATGGCACAGTATGCAACATCAGCCACTCACAAGGTGAAAACAAATGTTAAAACAAGGAGCAACATACGTCAGACCAAGTCGATGAGTTCTGTTTTACTTCGCATTCATTTTCTATTCTTTTTTTTTTTTTTGAAGAGACAAGGATGAATTAGGGACACTAGTCAAATAGGATAGTCCTCCGATCTTGAAGTATTACTTTATTTTCGTATCTCATACTCCAATGACAGTGGGTCCCGAATTACCTAACCCTAACTCCTAACTGACATTAACAGACAAAAGAAAAAATCTATTTATCATCTGTTCCAAACCGAAAGTATTTTTCTATCTTCCGTAGTGTAACTGTATTGATAGACTAGCTGGAACCGTGGGAATTCTACTGGTATTGACCCTCTGAAAAAATCCATTATCTCAGCCCTCTGCTCCTTTCTCATCCTTGATCTATATCTTCTCATTTTCTCTCTTATCCCTTCCAATCTCCGCTGCTCGAACAAATTTTTTATCCAGATGCTATACAAATATGGATTGGTTTCATATGCGAGATTCTTCCTAGCCCCCGGTAAACTACCAAACTTTCTATCCTCCCTTGTCACTCCCTAACCTTTCATCAGATTATCTAACTTTCTTCTATGACCCCTCACTCTCTTCCTACCCTCTTATTAAACTACTCAATTTTCCCCCGTTCGCCATTACCGAAAGCATAACTTTCCAATGCGGTAGGAATAAGCAGAATGACATCATAGATACTGAATCGTGGTGACACTATTTGATAAAATACGATGGAGTATAACTCTCGTGCACTATGTAGTAAAATACTGATTATCCGGTTTGAAATCGTGAACTGGTGTAATTCGCTATAATGTGGCGATGCGCAGCGAAGGATAACATAGTTTCGTGAGACGTGGCGAAGCAGCACGTGACACGATACGATGTAATAAGGTGATGTCATAAAACAAATCTCGCCCACTCTCTCGGTGACTGGTTAAACATAGCTATGTGTACCCCAGTGACATGAACAGCATTTAATGGTGCAATCACCTGCGCTGGGCAATAACCTTTGTCGGACATTCAAAATGGCGAACTAGACCATCTTATTATATTGTCATTTAAGGATAATCATCAGGATCTCAGACGCAGTTTATGGTGATTGATTGAGTCCAGATTTTATATCATATGACATTAAGAACATCTTCCCGATATATCTTCATTTCTTGACTGGATGGATTTGACCAAGCTAAGTTACAATCCAGAATTGACGCTATTTCAAGAATATGACACATATCCTACTTTCTCTATAGAATCCTCATAACCAACACCGTATTCCTCATTGTTATGTGTAATGACCCAAAATTAAGAAGTATATTGCCACTTTGCAAAAATCAAATGAACTAGACAGCACTCGGAGAGTGCACATCTCTGCTAGCGCCATAGATACTACAAATTGGATGAAAATCAGTTTATATATAGTCACGATGCAGGGGCGTAACTGTAAAATATTCTTCGATCCGCTCCGAAATCTGAATAATTCTTCCTTAGCCCATGGGCCAACCTTCCATAAACTGTAATCAGAATTCATTCAGAACTTCTGAAGATATTTTTGGACGTTTGGCTACAAAGCAGAGCGAGGGCGGGGGATTTGGGAAAATGCCTGGATCCACGTCAAAATATAATCTATCCTTCTTTAGCCCATGGACAATCCTTCCACAAAATGTCATTGAAATTTATTGAGAACTTTTGGAGACATATATGGACAAACAGACATACAGGAGAGAATACATATATCTCAGCCAACTTGGATCAAATTGTTTTCTTACAAACCAAAGATAACTTCTGCCGTTTTCTCTGCACAAAAATATAACAGATTTATATTCGAGATGAATGTTTTTTTAGGGATCGATGTGTTTGTAGAAGAAGAAGACATTCAAACACAGAACGTTGAATTGATATCATTGTGTTTGAATTTACGATAAGAATAAGGTGACCAAAATGATTATTTTGTGCTCTATATTTCGTAGGTTGCGATACGATTATTTTATAGAGATTTCTTTCTCTTGTAAGAATAGGTATTTCAAAACTTTCTCAACAATAACATAGTACGAATTACACCGGGCTAAGTAAAAAAAATGTTTTCTCAGCCGTTTTTTTTTTTCTTATTTGATTTACAAAAAGGTTTGCTTTTTTTTTTTCTTTACTTTCATGTTAATCGATAAGTGACGCTTAAAAATAGCCAAGAAATATTTATTGCACCTGACTTATACTTATTCCTCTGTTTCAAAATGTGCGTGTTCACACAGATAAAATAACAGATTTACTAAGGATGAAAGAGAGCGCCGATGCTCAACCAATCAAAAGTGACAAGTGGGAAAATGCAAATTTTGCAATTCTACTAACTCCTCCTCATCCAGCCTTTACTCCTTCTCACACGCACGCACATACAGAGAATTTGTCTACAACCGCTATGAAATCATTTTTATATTCATTCAGTTACGCTTGCATAACATATAATCTTGTACCTATACACATAGAAAGCTTTTTTCCATTCACGTACAAGCGGGACATTTTTTTCACAAATAAACTCTTTCTTAAACATACACAGCTGTTCATGAAAGCAAACTTACCCATAGCTTTCATTGAGCATTGCACATTTAAATAGAATATTTCCATCAAAACCCACTTTACCTCTCATACCTATCTTTCATCATCATCAGCAGCCGTTCTAAGTCCATTGCTGGACAAAGGCCTATCCCATTTCCTTCTATGACGAGCGTGATTGCGCTAATCTTTGACATATCTTACCGGGTAAACTTTTCTATTTGGTCTCTCCATCTTCAGTCTGGTCTTTTCATTCAGCGTTTACCATCCAACGGGTACCAATTGGTTAGCCTTTAGCTACATCTGCTGTCCTTTCTTCTTGCTATGTGCCCTGCCCATCTCCATCTTCGTGACTTAATTGCATGTACGCTATCCTTCACCCTCTTCCTCTATTTGATTAATGTTGATCTTTTTCTGCCACTAAGAGTTATTTGCATCTATACATCATACATAGTTTTATACATTGATTGAATACTTAACGTTTTAATCATATTGGCAGTTCGCTTTACAATATGTCTGTTTATACCAAATGCTTTCCGGCCAATCGTTATGCACCGTCTTATTTCATTTCCGTGGTCTTTTCTCTTGTTCCATCATCTGACCAGGGTAAATGTATTCCTCAAGGTTTTCTGAGGTTTCACCGTCTATTCTTATAGTCTTTGGGGAACTTTATCATTACACTTGACGTTGTCTTTATTTTGCTCGTATTTAACCCTTCTTTTTATTTCTACTATTTTGATCACTTAACATGTTTCTTAGATCTTCAGCAGTTCTTGCTATAAATGCACTATAATCACAGTGCCTCAAATTGTTCAAACGTTTTCTATGTTTACTCACATTTATACATATGGATTGCATACACACACTTATGTATAATATGAACGCGAACATATATCAAGAAATGAATATATCATCCGACAGAATGATAATAAACTGCGTCATATAATGTTGAAACTCTTATTTGAGGCGATCTCTAGTTATTATACTGTGTCTGATAGAGTAGCTGCTTCGACATAGCGAAAGAATAATGAAATAGAGCAAATACGGACCGTGAATAAACAAGAATGAGACTTAGATATTAAAACAGTTATTTTGGACTTTGCATTACCGGCTGCTGTTTAGCTCAATGGGCAGAACAACGCTATGTTGAAGCGGCTAACCTATCGATCACTATCCAAAAGCACGAAACGGCTTTCTAAAAGAATGATAAAATGCTGCAGCGTCGTAAAATTTGTTGGTTTATTCGTCTGTTCACGTAAAAGAGTCACGTTGGAAACGAGAGAATGGTATTTTCATCGGTTCTAAGTCTCCCCACCTTTTTATGTGTTCTGTTGGCTGGAGAGAGTGGTAGAGTGCGAAGAGGAAAATTTTAAAGAAAAGAAAGATGTTTGTTTCAAAAGTTAAACTAATTTTGCTATAGCCTAGTCCAGTTATAAATCTTTTATGTGGTGTCAAATCCCAATCACAAATGATTTGAAATTGTTCAATTAAAAAGATAGACGGAATCATTTATGTAAGGATAACTTACTCTCCGACGCAATCATATGTCTGGGATAGCTGGACGACATCAGTCTGTGCCTATTGGAGCCCAGTTCAGAATAACATCCCAGTGGAAAAAGAGAGAGAGGGGGCAATATTAAAAAAACTGAGAGATACAATAATGCTAGCAACTTGGGTTTTTTAAAGGCCCAACTCGACTAAAGCTGTTTTAAATGGTGATCAAATATAGAGTTTTATGACGTAATCTTCATTGCTATGTGATCATAGGAAGGTAAATTAAACAATGGGACCAATATGCAAACAAACAAAATAAATTTGCATATATGGTTATTCTATGGATAGATTATGGACAGGGGCTTAATTGGGTTTCTGGGGAGTATTTGTATGTCCTTTAGTCTCTCTCTCTCTCTCTCTCTCTCTCTCTCTCTCTCTCTCTCTCTCTCTCTCTCTCTCTCTCTCTCTCTCTTATATATATATATATATATATATATCGAGGACTTTTTGTACCTGAATATTGGTATTGCAAGTGAGACTTGATTTTACATAAAGATTCAAAACATCCACTTTAATATCACTATGATCAAGTATAAATCTGTTGATATCAATGAATGTTTTAGACTGTAGGTGAGAGCAGATTAATCTCAATTAAGAATACTTACAATGCAATTGTTGAACGAGTGCAAATTATGCAGTGAAAAGTCTTCTTAACTCTGTAAGTAAAACAGTTTTAAATATTAATAGTAAAGGGAAACCCTCTTTAAAATGGGAACAGATTTAGGATAGGCTGTGACGGATTATCTCCCATCGGGTACCTAGGCTGGGCTTTAGTAAGCCTCCCCAACCACCGACCTTCCCCCTCTACATCAACCTATAAAGCACTACATGTATAATAACATGAAATTATATAAATAAATCGCATTCCTTTTCATTCATTAATTTTTCATTTTCTTCACGTTGGTACTTTGAAATAATTTCGTGTTTTGTTTCTTTTTTCTTGGGGGGGGATGATTTTTGGAGGGGGTGGTCTCAAAAATGTTGATGACAGATCAGAATAATTTTCCCAATATTAGAAAAAAAATTACGAAAGAAATATCATCCCAAATACAGGCGTGTACACTCAATTAACACCCTTTTGTACATGTTTTCTTTTGTCTGTTTTTTTTTTTTTTTTGGTTTTTGTTTACTTGTATGTTTTTTTTTGGGGGGGGGGCTCTTGCATCCCTCCCTTCCGGGTCCCGTAAGCCAGAGCCTAAGCCCACTCAGTCTAATGGTTAATCTCACTGATGATAGGGCCAGAATAAATACATTAACAAACAGACCTCATGTAAACCAACGCATGCCCGACGGCCATGGTGACGTCTCAGTTTCCCGCCTACATGTTATGACGTCATCCAACATGGCTATAAAACGTTGAATATAAGAGTATATATAATAATCATATATTTACACATCTGATATACAGTCATATCCGCCTTCTCTTGCATAGCCAATGGTTCTATGCTTGTGTCTTGAAACACAGAGTATATAAACAGAGAAATTGTAGAGATTTTGTATCAAGATTTTAGCAAGAATTGTTTACGAGAGAAAAGAAAGGAATTCGTCAGTTGTAGGTGTTATGTGTCTGTGTGTAGGAGTTTGAATGAGTAGGTGGAAAGGTGGGTTCTTGCGATGACTTCATGTGTCCGTATTTATTAGTCACCAATACATTGTGAGAGTAAATGAAAAAAGTAGATTCATATATATATATATACACGACATAGACATAAGATAGTTATCATTGTCCTCATGAAAAAAAAAACATTTGTATATAAAATAGTTATCGTTATTGGCCCTTATATGTTTTTCTGTAGATGATGTATATTTATTTATTAAGCCTTTTTTATACATCCCCACGCACACACACATACGCACACACACACACACACACACACATATATATATATATATATATATATATTCATTTATACAGAGATAGAGAGATCAATAAGTTTGTTTCTATCTGATATTTTCACTTCATAATATTCAATCTATGTGATTAAAGGAGAGAGTTGAGTTCGGTACATTGGCAAGGAGGATATTTTGTTGACAAATAAATATTTGTTTTGTGAAACAAACGCTTTTCCGCCATAAGGTTACAGAATATATATATATATATATATATATATATATATATATATTGCGTTATGTCATATAGAAACTTATTTGAGACGATATCCCGTCATTCCACAGTTAATGTATCACTCGCCTTCGACAAGGTAAATAGAATAAACATTAAGAGAAAATGGGCTGTTGTAGGAATCGAACCTGCCACTGATAAGGTAGCTGCTTCAATGTAGCGATGCACTAACGGTTGACCTAAACAGCCACTGGTAATGTAAAGGTCCAAATTCACACCAAATCCTCATCTCTTTTCATTCTTGGTCTATTCACTTCTTTTAACGCGATATTTAGATACGAAGAAATGGATATACTTGATCCAACAGAATGTAGAAGCCCCATTTTCTTCAATTATTTATTCTATCTACGTTGTCTAGGGCAAGTGATACATTAACTGTGAAATAATGGGAGATCATCTCAAATAAGTTTCTATATAATTCAACACAATTTATAATCATTCTGTCGGATCTAATATATCAAATCCTTAATACACACACACACACACACACACACACACACACACACATATATATATATATAGAGAGAGAGAGAGAGAGAGAGACATTGTGTGAGTGACATACCGTCAATTTCATGAAACTAAACCTATTTCGGTTAAATTGGTTTTAAAAAAAAGGTCAATTACACCACGTCGTGAAAAATCAGTTTATTATTATTTCATATCATGACTGGAATTTGTATTCGTGGAAAGAAAAAGATGTATATAATTTTTTTTTACGTTGGAAGAACTCAATCTCGGATTGGGTCAAAAAAAGTAGCGTGTTGTAGGATTTTCCCAAAGTATGCCTGACTAAAGCAAATCTATCACATCTTTAACTTTCAAAAAAAATTTCAGTTAAATGTAAGGAAAGTGGTCCCGAAGCTTCACAATCTTGCTTATTCGATGTTTAATAAGGCGAACAAATAAAAACAATTTAACAATTAAATTCATTCAAAGCAACAGCAATATAAATCATGTATTTACTTCTTTTTATTCATGCCTCGTTTTTAACACCGAGTGAGCGAGCTTCTAGAACTTTCCAATAGGCAATGGGGACCACTTTCCCTACAAAGTGCTGATTGTTCTCCGAAAATGATTAAGTATGTACTTGTATTTAGCAAACTCATATTTACTACATTGTCATTGCCAACATGGGAGAGATTTTTTTTCTTTTTGACATATCTTGTGAGGATGTGATGTAGAGATTCGAACACAAATTGTCATCTGCAAGATATTCACCTACAATATATACCTACCAACTTCCCTTCCCGTTGACAGATAGGCAAAGTGGAAGCTTCCGTATCACTGCCATTTTGAAAAGAGAAGAAGAGATGGGAAGAATAAAGAAGAGGAAGAGAAGAAGAAGAAAGAAAAGAACTGTTTTCGTAACAGGTGAGATTTACCGAGAAAAAGTCCCAAAATTGAATTGAAAAAGACAAATCGAGACTGAGTGGAATAAAGGCTAGACAGAAATGAATTACAAGTTGCGTTCAGCTCAACGGACTGTTTGTTTATGAAGAACACCACCGGATAATGGAATTCCTTATCTTAAAAAAAATATATGTATAAGTAAATAATTGGAGAAAAAACCAGACTGAATATGAAAGAGAGAAATAATCGTTATTATAATAAAATGCAGTGCAACAAATGATTCTAAAATCACAAAACGTTGCACAAATAAACTGTTTTCTCGAATAGTTCGGAGTTTCTCTGTGTGTTAGAAACCGCCAACCAAAACTGCCAATATAAGAGTTCTCCAGCTTTCAAGTTGGTATGGCTGGCTGGCTGGCTAGCACCAATGTAGCTCGATGGCTGAAAATTTAAGCATTTACACTTTATTACGCCTAGAAAAAAACGTCTTGTTTCTCTAACCCCCAAAACCCCCAATCGGGTTTTTATGAGGATTCAATTTAGAATGTTATTTTATGCTCAATTGATTCTTTAGTTTATGTCCACTTGTCCTGTTTTGTTTTTCAATCCAGGCTTTTTAATGATCAAAAGGCAAGTGAGGTAACTTCTTCACTGATCACTCCTTTTTCCCAATTTTTCAATTCATCATTTCCAACATGTCATTCTGTGCTACCAAAAAGCTTTGGTCATGTGAAAGTTTCTATTGAGTGACTAACAATACCTGATTTTGGAACCTCTTCTAAGGTCTGTGAGTATAAATGGATTTGTCGCTAATTCTGTTGCATGAGTGACACTTTCAAGAAAATGTGATCTTATTTGTCATGATGATATTATTAAGGTTGGTGGAAGATAAGAACAGTCCAGATGATCAAATAATAAGAGATGTTACAATCTGAATATATCCGTATATAGGCATAAAGAGTTTTGAATGAGTTATTAACTGTGTGTAAGTGATTCAATGATACGAAGACTGGATCAAGGTGTGTTCCTGAAGTGATTTTTAGTGTTGCTTCGTGTGAGTGGTGGTCTCTGTTACTTATTCGCATCTTTAAAGAATTTATATGATTCATCCTCATCATCATCATCAGTCTTTTATCGTCCGTCGTTGGGCATAGACCTTCCCTGGGATTCGCCACACCATTCGATCGTGGGCGTTGCAAAGCCAGTACTTGCTGGATTTTGTTTAGTTCGTCTCTACATCTTGTATTCTGTCGGCCTCGGTTGCTCATGTGATCTCTGGGGATCCATTTTTTGAGTCGTGATGTCCATCTGCCATTCTTGCAACATGATCAGCCTATTGACATTTAAGTTTTCTGATGGAAATAATAATATCTCGAACTCCTGTTTCATACAATTAGTTGGTTATTAAGTGAGTGTATCTTTTTTTGACAAACATCAGTACAAAGTGTTGACGACTTTGTTTTCGTATTGTAAGAAAAACGAGGACATTCCTCGCCAAAAACTAGAGGTGTAGACTGATATAAAAAATCCACGTTTCCCTACCGTGATTAGAACTCACGACCAACTGATTACCAGGAGGCTGTCAAACTGATTAAACTAAATTGACAAATATTTGGTATAAACGAAAATCTATCAAACATATATGCGTAGACTTATTTCATTCTCATAAATAGATCATCATTATCAGGTGACATTTGAAGAATGGCAGACAACCAATGGACATCACAACTCACAACATGGATCTCCAGAGATTACATGCGAAAGTGAGGCCGACAGAATACATGATGGAGAGATGAACTAGACAACAAATAAATGCATTTATACAGAAAATATGTACTTTTATAATTTAAGTTATATATACGATACAAAAGTTGAAGTATTCACCTTCAGCTGGAATAGGAGTTGGAGTTTGACCCTGCAGCAGCCAGTATTGTATTTATTTTATTTTTACTCGCTTGAAGACTACCTTCACCAGCTATTAGACTCGATGCCAGGTCACTTCCTTTGAATTGAATTAATATTATGATTATGTGCAGATAGATAAATAATAAAAACTACTGTATTATACTACAATATTTTTTGCGAAAAAGGAAATAAGTTCCACCACACTTTTAACCTTTACAAAAAGAACAGGTTTCTTCACAAATTTTATCCCTGAAACAACTCAATGGTCTGCAGTCTCAGGCCTTTCCTCTCATCCCCAACTGTAGTTGTTGTTAACGCTAAGTAGCGTCTAAAACATAGCACTTCTCTCGCCGTTAGAGTCGGGTGGTCGTGACGTGTACATAAATATACTTACTAAAATGGTGAAAGCTCAGGGCGCCCTGTTATAATTGATTTGCCATGTAGAATGCTTAATCTTGTCTTCTGCACTTCTTTTCTTTCCTTACTTTACTTTCACTTTCACTTTTGACTTGACTGTTTTCGTCTCCCACGCATGCGCACGATACTTTCGAGAAGAAAGAAAGTAAGGATGTCGCGGTGTTTGAGCTCCCAATACACCCAAATTCTCTTAATGTCTTGCAATGATAGTATGCCAGTCTGGGTACTTCGTGGAAGTGATCAAGCATAAACAGGAATGGACAGTTGGTTCGAAGAGTTCCATCCATCCTGTCTTTTTATTGTTGCATGTGGCTAATAACTTCCCCTCAGAGAAGCTCCAATATGATACATACATGCACACATATTGATAGGTAGAAAGACTGGTTGATACATTGATCATGTGAACTCACGATATCTTCAACTCCATTTTGATCATTTTCACCCGCTCTTTCACTACTAGTATCATCACTGTTATTATCATCCAACCGAAATTTTTTCCTTATCATTAGAAAGTTAATCAGATAAATGCATTGCTTTTGATAGTCACCTCTCTGTTCTTTTCCTTGAGAACTAATCGCTTTTCTGTTGGGACTATGATATGTTCCGATTTGTAATGATTTTATGACAGAACTAATGTCTGTAGATATGCACCCACACATCCGGCTGGGGATATCTTAGGCATTTTATCACAATGTATGTATCTCATTGATTCGGATTATTTCTTTAATGTTTATTTGTTAAAACCACTCTGTTCGATATGTATATATGTACATATGTATATATGTACATATATATATATATATATATATATATATATATATATATATATATATATATATATATATGGTGTCTTAGAAAAATGTACTCCCATTTTGTTTGATAATAGCACCTCATGTTCTTACATGAAAGTTGAATGAATTCTCCCATCAGAAAGACTAAATGGAATGAAACATTTTTACTTTTTATAGAAGAGTTTGTGTGTGTAGACGTACATCTAAGTATAGACATACATATGTATCTATGTGTAAACATTATATATATATATATATATATATATATATATATATATATAAAGCCTATATATCGCAGAGATAATGCTACATCTACTTAGTTATTTCGACACCTGTCTGAGCTGTTTTGATTAATTGTTAATAACATGTGTGTGTATATATGTGTCTGTGCATGCGTTACTAACATATCTATATATTCATTCCTATCTTAGAGTATATATGTACGTTTGTGTATATATCTATGTATATATATATGTGTGGGGGAGGCTACAGAAAGCCATTACCGTACTCCCTACAACCAAAACTTATATATATGTAATATAAGATATTTATGCTCCGTAGTTACAACAGTGTATTCTTTATATATATATAATTTTATGAGAATTATCTTTGTTACGTTCATATACATGTATATAGATAGATAGATGATTGATATTGATATATATATATATATATATATATATATATATATATATATATATATGATCCGACAGAATGAACTATCATCTGCGTTATATGATATAGAAATGTATTTGAAATAATCCCCCGTCACTACACGGTTAATGTATCACACAATCTCGGCAACGTGAAAAGAATAAAGTTGAGGCAGTTACCCTATCAGTGACAGGTTCGATTTCCTACAGCAGCCCTATTTTCTTTTAATTTAATCAGATTGTTTATTTTATTTACTCTGTTTAGGATGGGTGATACATTAACTATGTAATCAGAGGGGATCAAATCAAATAAGTTTCTGTGTAATACATTTATCAATTTATAATCTATTCTGTCGGATTATATATATATCCATTTCCTAATACATAATTGTTGCATTAAAAGAAGCAAATGGACCGAGAATAAAAAGAGATGAGAATTTGAGTTGAAAGCAGTTATGTGGGCTTCTACATTACCAGCGGTTTTTTATAATTCATATGTATGTACAGATAAAGACATTCACACACACACACACACACACACATATATATATATATATATATATATATATATATATATATATGTATATATATATATATATATATATGTATATATATATATATATGAGAGAGAGAGAGACATAGATTATTAATTGCGTTATATCATTTTCGAATTATTTGAAATGATCTCCCATGGGCAAAGAGAATGGAGCTGCTGCTGGGATATATATATATAAACACATGAATGTATATATACATATATATGTATATACATACTCGTACGTATATTTATACAGTATGTATATATATTTACATGTATATACAAACATTTACGCAAAGCTACATACATACATATATACATGTGTATACATATATATATATATATATATATATATATATATATATATAATTCATGTGTATACATGTATAGTTTTTAATCACAGATGCCTTCTTACCATTCTTGCTGGATGGCACTTTTGTCCCTGTCACGCGTTAATGAAATTATAATTAGCGCGTGATAGGGAGTGGCGGGATAGATTTCGCACCGAGATATTCCATTAACATATGTCAGGGAATGGCAGGGATAAAAAGCACTACTTGTTTCCACTACCTATCTTCTCCTCATTATTATGCATCCCCATTTCTCTGCTAAAGCACTCTCACAGAGTCGAATCATGGTATGAAAAATAATATATATTTTTTTACATGCGACAAACAAGTTGATCTTTCCAAAACATGTTGGTTTTGTACGTGCCATGACTCAGTTCTCTGAACCTAAGCACCAAACCTTCAACTGCATTACCCTAAGCCGTATCGTTTCAAAACTAGGAAGCACTCAGAGCGTACACACCTCTATCAATGCCATTGTTATTAAAAATGGTTGAAAAATCAGTTTATACGTGACTGTGATACAGGGGAGGTAATTGTGAATGTTTCGATTTTCCATATTACGGACCATTGTCTCCATGTATGGAAAAAATATCTCTCAATCGAGAAAAATCCTTGTGTCCGTCTCAAAATTTGATCAATTCTTCTTTGAATCTTGGCCCATCCTTCCAGTAAATGTCATGGAAATTCATTGAAAGTTTCTTCGGTATACTGTATGGACAAACAGACGAAGATAAATAAATACGTACCTTTTCCGAAATGTTTGACAGGTGTGAACCACAAATGTGCTATAAGGCTCTTCATAGCACGGGTCCCGACTCATTAGTGGGTCGCAAGGTTCTGCTGTCTGGGTTATTGGCAGACAATGAATAAATTGATGAGTAAATAAACAAGAAACATATTCGTAATAACGAAGCAAATAAATCTTGGGATATGAATATGTATGATAATCTGATAATCACTTTAACTGTTTATAATTGATTTGATAAACTTACCCTTTCATGACAGAGATAGTACCATGGCATGATTGTAAAGCGACAACGGAGATTCAATAATCAAGAGAGGGCTTCTGGGCAAGATACGATTCAAACTCCATACAGTACGGCGAATACGTTCAACACATCTAGGCCTTTGAAACGAACAGAGCTTGAGTTTATGGCCCTGAGATAAAATGGATCGTTCATTTTGTCTGTGGGTTGTGAGATAATTGCATAAAATTGAATAAGGTCGCGATCGAAAAAGTTTGAAGAACCCTACCGTAAAGACTTTTTTGGCTTTTTTTGCATCTTCTGGCTTCACAATTCTGAAGGGTTTTCTTCATAGATCTTGGGCGCATCTTTCGTGACCCATTCTTTATGCTGTTGGTCTTCATAACTAATTAAAATTAGAATTTTCATACATCCCTAGCCTCGACTCATAACAACAAATGCTCTATCTTTATTTCTGTTGCCTGGGTAGTGAATCATACGATAACTAGTTATTACCAATTTACCTCGATTTTAGCGCCCAGGACGATCGTCAAGTGTACCGCCGAGCCTGTGTAAATACTAAAGCAGATTCGCTTCGGTTTGCTTTTTACAACGATTATTTTACAGTGTTGCTCTTCAACCCCCCCCAACCCCTACTCACAGAGACGGCACGCATAAACACTGAAATAGTCAATTTATGACCCACCACGAAGTTTTGCATGTCTAAACATCAACTCACATTAGATTTATGTCTATTTTTCTGTCCGTAGCATTTGTCAAGGGAGATAACTATTAAATGCTAATTATAGAGTAGCATCCTTTTTGTTCATTATCATTATTATTATTGCGAATGCGAAAAAAAATTCCGATTAATTCTGGTTTAACATGAACAAGAAACATCAAGTAACAATTCTTTATAAGCATTTTCAAGTACAATGCGATGGCAAAATTAATCTTATACTCCGATATTGTAATTTTTCGGTGGCATTGGTAAACGAGGATATTAAGCTGATCAAAAACCGTTACCCATTTTCGATGTACCCCTTGAGAGCCACTGACGTACCCCAACAGGAGTAAGCGTATCACTGGTAGCGAACTTCACAGACCATGTTCTCTCACGACCTCCACCATGCTGTGGTACCGTTCACGTTAGCTCCCTATGTTATTATAAACCTACTTTTGTGAAAACTAGGCAGTAAATAGCTAAAATCGCTGTTGCTAAGTCAGCTACATCCTCTACTATAACAAATAATCAACATTACTGACACAACATAAACACTACGACCTTAGCTACGTCGTCTACTGCAGTAAGCAGCGGCAGCAGAAGTTACACTATGACCGTGACTACTGCAACAAGCACCATTACTACCACCGCAACCACTATAATAATAATAAAAATGCATTGCTCACCGATGTTGTCAAATAATACGAATATTACTATGACTGTAAATTGATTGTAGTTGCTCTCTACGGTTCAGTGTATCATCTTTAATGGGTAATAGATACTAAATGCAAACGGTAGATTTCTTGAATCATCGTTAAATTTCGACCAGTATTTTTCATCTTGATTTTTAGTTGCTCACCATCGCCACTATTCAGACCGTCGGTCGACGGCGATAGATAATCAGCGCTAATCGGAAATTGAAGAATAAACCCTAGGCGAGACTCGAACTTCATCCCTGTACCTTGTGGAGTCTATCTGTTTACTCAATGCCGTTGACTGACCATCTGAGTAGTTGCGATGAAAGGCAACTGAAATAAGGATGAAATAAAATATGTGCTAGTCAAATATGGTTAGAAGGGTTCAGCAGTCCTGCTATTTATCCATAAGTGAAAGGGGAGAGATGGATTCATGCCTTTTTCCAAAGATATTGGAGTAAAGTGAATGCAAGCTGCCTCGGCCGAAACTCGAAATCGGTCGCTGATTTTGCTTCCCGTGGCAGTTACCACTCAAGGCTACTTCTTAAATGAATGTTCGTTTATGATATGAAAATGGCATTTGTGAAAATGCAAACTTTCCCCTGTTTTCTAACTTGTTGCCTTCTTTTGAAAACTTCGCCAATCGAAACCATGATAAACCTGCACTATTATCACTATAATAACACGCCATGTGTATCTATTCATTTGAGATGTAACTCATCTACGTTATCACTAAATAGGTTAACACATGATGACGTGGTAAAAATAGAATTTCATGTTCTGATCACGTAGCAAAAATGTTGGAGTTGGAGAAAAACAATAGAGCAGCGTATGTATAAAAAAGGGGGGGGATATGAAAACAAAAATCAAAAATGGTTTGTAGTCAACAGAGCGCTATTCTCAGGGTCCCTTCTATATTTTTGTACTTACTAATTGTTTTCAAAGAAATCAAAACAAAAATGAAATATCCATATGATTATTATGTCTAATTTAACGGGAAGTTCTTTCTGGATCAATGGTCCGTCTCTGTGTAACATAATACATCCTTTAACAAACTGAAACTCCAAAAACAATGAAAATAAAAAATATCATTTGGTTCGTTTTATTTTTTGTTTTTCTTTTTCTCAAGTAAGACATATTATTGAAATATGTTCAAAACATATTTTTGGGGTGGACCTTTAAGATCTTGGGACTCTCTGCATCTGCACTGCATGCACTGCCTTAAGTACAGCCCTGCTAATGATATCAGCTAGTGACTACCAATACTATTACATCGACCATCACAACAACTGCCTCAACTATTACTCTTACTGTCACCGCTACTCGCCTTTGTTGCTACCAGTGTTATTCCGTTATGCTGCTGTTCATCTGATCTACTTCAAACACGAGAGGAAAGAGTTCCGTACCAACAAAATATCAAACTCTCCAATTTTAATAAGGACTCTTCCAGACAACTCTCTGCAAACTTAGAATAAGAAATAATAATGTCTTACAACCCTTACGAATCAAGTTTGAAAGCCCTTTTTATGTAGAAAAGAAAGAGTGCTATTCAATTCCTTTAACTACGATTTTCTGTCCAATCTTCTTTTTTTTTTCTTTTTCTTCTTCTTCTTTTTACTTACCACACTTATTTCGCGGGAAGACGGTTTTTAGATTCAAGCCGAAATGCCCTAGCGGTAGAAAATACCGGTGCATGCTTCTCTTTTAAAAGGAAGAGCCAGGCAAAGTTTTGAAGACAGAAGAGGAATGAATAAAGGCAATATTAATAACAGTGATAGTAATAATAGTAATTCTTAACAAGTTGATGAAACGGCTTCTTCGGCATACAAGGGCGATTTCTATAAAAGGAATGGGTGATAGCTACCACCACCACCAGCACCACCATCGTGGCCGCCGTCGCCGCCACACCTTCTTCATCTTCATCTCCTCGTGTTGCCCATCTTCCATCCACAACAACAACCTATAAAACTACTCCGACTAATATAACTAACTGCTGCTGCTGCTGCTATGATGACGAATAAAATCGGGGATTCCTAAAAAAAAATAAAAAAAGAAGAAGAACAAAGACAAGAACGAACTCTCGCTTACTTCTTTTTCTTCTTCGCACATCTACAATACTTGAAGGAAAAAAAAAAAAGAAAAAAAGCGAGATGCCCACAGCGCGACTGGGAGAATACCAAAAAATATTTAACAGAATGACACGCACGCTGATAGCTGTTATACACGCGTTCGTATTGGTATGCTGCTAAAACTAAATAATAGTCTCTTGTTTCATCATACAATACTTACCAGACTGTACCTTGGAGAACACAAGCAATTCACATCGGATGAAAAAAAAAATATCTCAACCTAAGAAATGATCATCAGAATAACGGAGATTTTGTACGAATACAGTGTATAACACACCGAAATAAATTGCAGTAGTAGACATCTGAGTATTCTCCTCACTACTATATAAATTTATACAAATATATATACATATATATATATATATATTAATCAAAGTGTTCTTCAATGCAGCGTATGCATTCGATATCATATCTTACCTGCGCTTGTAAATAAGGATATTTTGAATTGTTTAATACTGGGCAATTTTCTCCAAAAGGCAAGACGAAAGACGAAATTATTATTGAGGATGGAATATATTCCGAAAATAGAAAGATTAATTCGCGTTGCATCTGAAGTACAAACATCTGGATTGAATATAAAGTGATACAACATCAAAAAAAAAAAAGAAAAAAAACACGAACACGATGCATTTGCCTGTGTGTGTATGTGTGTGCATGTGTGTGCGTGTGTGTGTGTGATCAAAAATTAATCTAACGACACACGAGTGCGTGTGTAAACACACAACCGCAGCGTAAGAAGTGTCATTTTACACACGCAACATATACAGAGAGAGGGGGGGAAAAAGATATTTTTTGTCTACATGCGCGCATAATTAGTAGAAACGTACATGTACGCGTGCGTACATGAATCTTTACATCAAACAAACAAACAAACAAACATACAAACAAATTCTATATGCATTTACGGGGAAAACAGATTTTTTTTCACGTTATCAACTGAAAAGAGAAAATCTTTTTGTGTGTGTGAGAGAAGAGGACGACGCACGCGCATGCCTGACTGCACACCCGAAACAATAAAAATTAATAAAGGACCCTTCACCTAGTTCTCATAGTATTATATTCTTTCTGTTTTCCCCTTTTCAAAAGGAGAAGGCTGATGTCATGGATCGCTTATTGAAAACGATGGTAAATAACAAATGAATAAAATTCAAACTTAGTTCCCCCCCACCTTCTTTATCTGTATCTTCACATGATGTTAATGACAGACTAAGCGAAAAAAAAAAAAAAAAAAAAAGGCTCGTTGTAAAACGGTTTCGGCTCTATTTTCATTTTTCATTATTGACGCTTCGGTTGCTGGCATACGCACATAAATTAGCTTTGCACGCGCGTGAATTCACAGAGAAACGTTATCCTCACAGAAGAAGAAGAAGAAGACATTTTACACCTACGCCTTTATTGCAGTAGACACAATAACAATAAACGCAATAAATACCGAGCGTGACACTTTCATACAGCGTCAGCGTTCATCTTTCAGTACCTTAAATTTCACAAGAGAACACTTTTCTGAACCGATCTACCTTTCCTCGAGCTTTTCTTTCTCTCTTTCAGTGAAAGGATTATCTTTTTAAGCATATTGATGATATTAATTGCCCACGAGTTTACTAGCTCATCAAATAATAACAGAATCAACACTAAATATTTGTTATGATGTGCTCCTTTTGACAATTTAACCACATCTAAAGCAGTTTTATTTTTCTCTTCCTCTTCTCAATCCATAGGCAGGCGCGTGCAGACACACACACACACACACACACATACATACACACGCATAGCATGTGGAAATTCTAACGAGCCTCATTTAGGCTCACCTACACATGCAGTCTTTACAGACAGACGCACGCGCACCTTGTCAGGCAGACGCACACACAGACTCGCTCACATCAGGAAAAGCGATATTCTCAAACACACAGGCACATAGGCCGCACGAATACGCACGCTCTCTATCCATAGATTAGACGTGTTCGTGTCAACACCATTCACTGGATATGGTTATTCTGTAAACACACTCGTACACATTGGTGGGTGTGTGGTGTGCGCGTCTACTACGCGAGTGTGTATGTCGTACTTAACTGCAAGCAAAGCCGTATGTACGGCGACACAGGACATGCATACAGTACACACTCACACTCATTCACACACACACACACCAAATAGTGGCCACAATGAACTAAATTAATAATTGACTTGGAACTAGTCACTTCACCAAGAGGCTGTTAACTACAGCATCTTCTTCGTCTGCTCCTTTTCTTTTACTCTCTCGTTTCCGTTGCGACAACACAAACCAGTTCTTCTACGAAAGGATTTATCCAGGGATTTAACTGCTGAACATGATGGGATCAGTTTTGTTGGATCTTTGGGGAACCTAGCCAAGTGCCGGCTGAGGAATAAATAATTTTCTTAAAAAAAGGGCACAATGCGTCCTAGGATCCCCACCGGGTCTTGGACGCCCTAAAACCACTAATGTTCCTTTTAGGAACACTTGCCATTCTAGCCAACGAGTGAGTATTCGACTTAAAACTTCTTCTCTTTATTCCACCCTTCTTTTTTCCTTCAGTTCTATTCAATTACT
This sequence comes from Thysanoteuthis rhombus, assembly GCA_963457665.1. NCBI lineage: Eukaryota > Metazoa > Mollusca > Cephalopoda > Oegopsida > Thysanoteuthidae > Thysanoteuthis > Thysanoteuthis major. Next base: position 47,430,035 of record OY735213.1, read on the forward strand.
CGTTCATTCATTCAGTCATTCACTCATCTAACACTTCATTTACCCTTTCTACTGACATCCAAATCGCATCCATTAGTCGTACAATTTATCTCAATATTTCATTTCCACTTGTGCCTAAATGAGGGGGGAAGTTCGTCGGGGTAAATATTGTTTGTATGTATCAATATTCGCGTGTTATCTGTAAATTCAAGTGAATGTCGAGCTGCTCGCAATCACTTCTATTCTCTTGGTCTTCCTTCTTTCTGCTTTTTTGTCTCATCTCACTTTCAATCCATCCGTCATATTAATTCGGCAACTTTCTCCTCGTGATATCTGTTACCACATAAAATAAATGCATACCGTTGTTTCTGAAATACCTTATCCACTGCTCAGTTGTTTATCATCAATAATGATATTCTCACCTTTCTTACACGTTTCTCTCCTTCATCATCATTTGGAGGAACGCTCCTGAATGATTCTACTATGTTATGAATGCATGTATGGAGAAAATAATCTGTCTGGTTCTGTGTGTAGAGAGAAAAAAAAATGGAAACCCTGACATATTAAAAAAGAAAGAACATTTCAACAAATTCTTCTGGTAATGAACAATGTTAAAAAAAAAAATCATCTCATTTTAAACTCCCTATCAAAATATTTCTATCATTCTTCCTATAATAAAATTCGATATTGACTTTTTCATGAAAAAATAAACGGTGTTTACTTTCATTTTTTCTTTATTGGCATTTCGATTCATGAATTTATATCTCTTCCTCCAATATTATGGTTGTTTCCGATTTCACGTTGTAATCTTCTTTCTTGAAATGTCAGAAATATTTATGCACCATCTTCAGCATCACCTTCATCGTCATCGCATTTCGTACCGATATCACCATCAAAAACCTTATCACATTTTCAAGGAATACCATCATCATCATTGTCATCATCATCATCATCATCATCATCATCATCATCATCATCATCATCATCATGTGCTTACCTATTATTTTTTTTTTATTCATATTTCCTACATCATCATATGACAGACATCACTATCAGCAGTGTGAATGAATTATTTATTTCTTCATATGAGTAGATGGGTTAGATATAAACAGGTTCCGGGAGAAAAAGGACTTTTATTATAACAGTGTACGCATGCACGCACACACACACACACGCGCACACGCACACACACTCTCACACACGTATAGTGTTTTTCAGTGCACACACATTTGTGTGCACAGAACACACGGGGAAGCAAATCATGTTAATATCATTGGTCTCATTCCTGCATTTTTTAGAAATAGCACCAATCAAAAAATACTTTCTGATAAGTTTGAATTCTCTCAACGAGAAAAAAAAACAACAACATCCCCACAGTGATTACCCCAACCCTAATTCCAGGGGCTCGGGGGCGATTTAAATCCCCTCCTCTAGCTAAACCCTTGTCTAACTCTCAATTCTGTTTATTCACCGACCGATGTTATTTTTCAAAGTTTTTTTTGTTTTGTTTTTTTTCGTTTATAATAAAGATACCTTCGTACGCTCCAGTCATTATTCAATGCGAAAAAAGGTTTTGTGTGTGTGTATGCACTTATATCCATGTTGTGTGTCCGACGTATTGCTATGATTATCATCCTGTGGCTGAATCAGATAGACCCATGTTGGTGGAGAAAGGGTTGGGGGCGGTCAGAGAAAGGCATCGGTAAATATTGCGTGGGCAGAGAAACAGGGTGGAGTTTCTTTGTTTCCTTCATCTCACCCCTACTTACTTTCACTGAATTTCTCTGCTCGTGTAGTCACTTCTTCTATGCATCTCACCCTTCTCGCAGATAGTCAAGGGACGAGGAACAAGTTACCTAACCCCATCACATGTTTCCCTTCTCTACACCTCTAAAAATAAAAATAAAAATGGTAATAAAAGACCACAGCTCCCATCGGGTTCTTCCTTTCGAATTTATCTGCATTAGAAGTAATCAGTCCCCATATCTTTAACACCTTTATTCATGTTGGAACAAGTGTGCTAAGCTTCACCTGGAGAAAAAATAGGTTTTCAGTCACTCAAAACCACAATCAGAAAAAAAAAAACATCCTTTCTTTTTCAACGGAACGGTATTACTAATATCAACTGAAAAGTAATGCCATACATACGCACACACACACACGTATATATATATATATATATATATATATATATATATATATATATATATATATATAGGTATTCCCTACTTCTTGAACGTTCGCTGGACGCCTCTTTTTCGCTCTAACGAAAAAAGGAGAAAAGCAAATATAGCGTCCACTGTTTGTTTTAAAACGAGTCGTTATAGAGACAGCACACACCCTCTTTCGGTCTCTCTCTATTTCTTCCTCAGTCTTACAACCCAGTCTCCTGCACCTCCCATCACCCCAGCCTCAAACAACACTAAGAAGAAATCCTCATATAAATTGATAGCAACTGCTTCTTCGTTTCACGCCGTTTTGGCTTACGAAAGGTTTTAATTGGATTGCTCTACTTTTGGATATATATATATATATATATATATATATATATATATATATATATATAATGTCTGAGTAAAACATTAAAATAAAAATACCGTAAAATTACATAAATTACATTGACAGATATTGGGAAATAAGTGATAGAAATGACACAAAACAGTTTTTGAAAGTTTTTTCACATTTTTAATATTTAAAGCTCTAAAGCTTTCAAAAAAGAATATATATATATATATATATATATATATATATATATATATACTTCCTCACAGATTGAAACTGATTAAGTAACCAACACTCAAACCAGAATTCTTATACTTTTCTCCTCAATTTACTTGGATTTACGTTTAATCTTGAAAAAAAAAACTTATCTTATCGCATGCTTCTATCTCTTATCATTAAAATCATGATTATTGTCGGTGTGTTTTATGATCTCAAAAAGACGAAATGCCATTAGGTTATTTAAAAACAATACCCGAACTATATCTATCTCAAATGCAAAGCAATTATTTGATTCGATGCATACAATCTTCAAAACATCATTCCTCGCCATTCTTCTTCATTCCCTTGTAGCTTTCCATGCAAATATCATTAAGATTCTCGGTGGCGATATCAGAATTTGTAAGAATGACTGCAGTTTTTCCTTCCTTTATGTCTTTAAGAGATGTGTGGACTTGGCCAATAACAAAGGTGCAGCCAATCTTTCGTTCAGACTGGTCATCGAATTAGTACTTCTCTCCCCACCTCTCTCTCCTAGCCTTTTATAATGGCCACGTTCTAATCAAGTAAAAAGAATTTTAAAATTTTCTAATAAAACCGTAAAAATCATTTGATGTATTCATTTTTAAAAATCATCTCTCCTTTGAATTTGCGGCAACTGAAAAATATTAGCATATTTTTCGATTTATTCGATATCCATGATAGATTTCTTGCATAGAGACACACACCTGTTAGTGTCCTTAAAATCAAGTACGATCCGTTCATTTCAGTGAGCTAGATTTTCGTCAAGGCACTGTACTTTTTCACGAAACTGACGGAAAATAATCTTGCTTAAGGTCTGTGCTGTTATCCAATGAATCTGTGGCTCATTTTGGATTTTCAAAAACTGTAGTTTTACTACAATCTGATATAACTGTTTTGCCTACTGTGTGATGAATATACTTAATATTATTTACGTTATATTTTTCTATTTGAATGTACTATGCGGAAAAAAAGATACGATTTGTCCTGTGTGTTTCATTAAGCTCTCATGAATCTGTTGGCTTTTAGTCGGGTGTAAATAAAAATGCTTACCTGTAACTATATAATTATTAATTCAGTATATTTTCTAAAGTCTTTCGTACACTATTTCAGAAATAGAATTTTGATACATAATAAATTATTTCAATGTTTACATACATTTCTAAATTGCTCCCTAAATCCAATTCATTGTTACCCACGGGATGTATTTGCTAATGATGAATGAAAGGTGCCATATTTTGTCACCTATCAGCTTTACATTGGATCTCAGCCTTTACATAATTCCCGAGTTTTGACACATGAATATAAAAGAAAACTCACATCGAAGTGTATATAGATTAAGATACAGGTCTCTTTCGCAACCCAAAGGAAGAGCTTCCCTATGAGAAGAATATTTCGTAAGCAGAAAAGCTGTAAAGCGGAGAAGCAATTAGCATTAATTTATACGGGGGAATTTTGAGAGTTCCCAGACTCGAAAATGGTGATGATGGTATGTTGAACTGGATCGTTGGAGGTTGTATGTTGGGAGTGACAGGAGAGAGGAGGAGGGTACGCACTGCCTCTATAACAGCTTGATACGAAACAGACGCTGCTTTTGTCTTTTTTTGATAAAAACGAAAATGTGGCATAAACCAAACTTTCGGTAAACGGGGAAAAGCTTTATGTGGTATGAAAGCTGTGAGATCTGCAGTAATGTTGCACCAAAATTTGACAGGCTTGACAGAGATTCTCCTATTCTGTAACATCACAAATCTAGAGTAAAAAAAATGGTTCCACACTAGTAAGTTCGAATATACTTGAGAAAAAAGCAATTGCTTTTTCCAGTATTCAAATTGCTTCTGTTATGCAAACTGATAATCGTTTCCTTTCTTCTTTTGCAATATCCACCTGTACCAGTGGAGTTATATGTATTCAGTCGTGTCAGTATTTTCGCACAGTATCTCAATAAGTTCTCAAAGAATCCCAATGGAATTTTGCGGAAGTGTAAGCCACGACCTAAGGGAGAATTGATTGAATTTTGGGAAGAGTTTTAGTAATTTTCTACCGTTATCTTCCCTGCATCGTAGCTACAAATAAATTGATTTTCATTGAGTTTTTAGTCACCATCTCGTTGGCATTTGCAGAGTGCTTTCCAGTTCATCTAAATACTGATAATCGACATTGGTAACCTCCATTGTTTCGAGTCATCTGCAGATTGATAATCAGTGAACGAGCAACAGGAGGGTTCATGCCATACATCTGTTCATTTGACAGACAACATACTGAAACATGTTGTGTTATAGCATTTCGTACTAAAACTAGAAAAGTAAAATAATTGCATTTATAAGATTGTCAGGAGCTTAATGTTTGCTGGACAATCTAAGGGAAGGGTGACATTACGCCCTGGAGAAAGATAGGTTGATACAAGCAAAAACACACACACATCTGCTATATATATATATATATATATATATATATATATATATATATATATATGTATATATATGTATGTGTGTGTGTGTGTGCATTTATGTATGTGTACATATATCAGCATTTTTGTGCATACATGTGTGTATATATACGTATCATTCTGTCAGATCACCTCGCATCCACACAGGAAACATATACATGTGTGCATATATATATATATATATATATATATATATATATATATATATATATATATATATATATTATATGAATAAATATGCTAATATACATATATGTATATACATGTCTATATATATATATATATGTGTGTGTGTGTGTATAAGAGAGGGAGAGAGAGAGAGAGAGATTGTGTGTGTGTGAGACTGAGAGAGAGAGAATACCCTGCATCGAGGTAATAATTAGCCAGCTAGTATAGCAGACAATTACTACTATGTGCGCTGTCGTTGGACAAAGCTAAATTTAGAATTATATATATATATATATATATATATATATATATATATATATATATGAATGTGGATCAGCAAGTACGCAACATAAAACAGATATTAGCTGAATTTTGATCTGAAATTCTCTCTATATAATGTTCGATGTTTATCATTAATGGAGAAGCATGGGGTCAAGTGCATTGACAAGGGAGATTATATTGAAATGCTTTATAATATCATCATTATACCTCGGAATTACTTATTTACGCACGCACGCACGCACGCACACACACACACACACACACACACACACACACACACACACACACACTTATATATTAAAATCAGTGTATATGATTATCCTAAATGTTGACGAATGGGTCTGATCCCCACAATAGCGAGATATTCACTTCTGTGTGAATAATTCATGCAATTTTATCAACAATGTAGATTATTATATTCCTTGAACATATATGTAGCTATATATTCATAAATATATAGGTAAAAATTATTTTTGATGTACAAGTATATTTTGGAAACGTTCAAACCAATACGATGTTACATAATAGTGCAGTGATTTAGACATTAGGATGCACAAACATATATTCATTGTAAATTACATTGATATAAACGAACAGATAACTGGAAGGATAATCAAGGTCTTTAAGCATCAAATATCATTTATAATTTTACGTTCATCTGCCGTAAATATGCTGCGTTCCTTTTCACTATGACTTGCTGAAAACTCGCTCATATGGGGCCTTTGGCCTCGCTCTAAAAGTGATCGCAGATTTGAACTATGTTTTTATTGAATCATACCTAATTCATAAATCATCGAAATCATGAACTTAGGGATTTTATATAATCAAAGTCTTTGGCGAAATCGAAAAATGATTTGGGGGATATTCAGAAACATACTCCGGGATCCCATTAGTAGCCACAAAAATTTTGGTAGTCGTAGCGCTATCTGTTCTTGAGTTATTCTATGACGGACAGACATACATTTGTTGAATTATAGTAAGATTTGCTTTGCAACACACTTGTATATCAGCTGATGTTTATGAGATCTATTGACTGAATGGTATGCAAATTTTTCAAATTTCTTTGCGCATGCTCTTGTCTTTTCGATGATTGTCATCGCTTCTCGCTTGGCTACCATTCTATTAAATGAAGGACTACACCGTTATATGCAAACAGAATTTACGCAGGAATCATTCTGTTGCAAATAGATATATAAAGCCAAAGCAGTGGAATGAATAAATAGAAATAACAAATGTTTAGCATCCATATAAACGGTGCATGGGCATCATGGGGGGTGCAATCGGGGCATTTGTCCCTCCTCCCAGAATAAGGCCTTCTCGTTAAGGGTGAGGGGTTATAAAGGCAGAAACCTCATAGTCAATAGGTGCAGTATAGGTGTATTGATATAAAAAGATGGTATAATTATTCGCTGGTAACAGAGTTGCTGCAAAGATATTTCCCGAATCTATCCTTTTGCAGCCTCCAGGAAATGTATCCTTTTGGCCATCTACCCACCCTGTAAAGGTGGCAGCGGACGCCCATGAACTGGAGTGATAGAAATAGAAAAATATATTACACCCAAGGCAGATACATACGAACAGATAAACGCCCTTCGAATGCTACTGGGCATAACATATCAATAATGTTATGTGCACGTATATATGCCTATATGGTAGAAGCCAATAAGATACTTGGATTTGCTTCTAAGACCTCAAAGATGTATTAGTATTTACGTACAAATGTGGTTAAAATTTAAAGCTACAAATACAGCACTCCGTAGAAATAAGTAAGTTTAGGTAAAAATGATATATATTTACAAATAAAGGTGCACGACATTTGTATACTTGTGTATATATATATATATATATATATATATATATATATGAATTATTTGCAGAAGGCTTTTGCAAATCGGCATTGCCAATTTCCAGAAGTTGTGCATCCCTTAAAAAATAACTTTTGCAAACCAAAATAGAGTAAAACAAAAGAACAATAACCATTAATTTGTATGGGAAAATATTTTTAACGTTCCCAGACCAAAAATGGCGATGATGTTATATTATGTTATGCTAAGCTTTCGAAAGGCAGGTGATACCTGTAGAGCGAAACAAAAAAATACCGAAACGATTCTTTCGGCACCTTTCATAAACCTGTCGGCTCAATAGTTCGTCGTATTTTCCTGCATCCCTCAAGATGAATACCTGTGGGTGCGTCCATACAAGGCGATTAGAGGGTGAAAATATGGCTACATACCTTCGAGCCTAGAGATACGGACTCATTATGAGTATGTGATTGACTTGTGAACTAAGTGTATTCATAAATGGTGTACATCATTTTCGTATAGATGTAATTATTTCGTCCGATGCATCAAAATTTAAAACTTGATCAGTAGTAGACATGGGCGTTCGCATGTGGGGGGGGGGGCCAAAAGTGCATTTGCACCCTGCCCCGAAACAAGGGATTTTGCAAACTTACAGTCAATAAAGGATAATGGTACGGTGCATTTTTTATGTATCCCCAACCCAATATATCCATATGAAAGAATGTTATCATTATGATTATTCGTTGGTGACAAGATATATCCTTAATATATCATTTTGCCCCCCCCCACAACCACCTAACACACACATACTCAGGAATACATCTTTTTGCACCATCGATACCATCAACCTCCTCCCAGAAAAGTGTCAGCGGACGCTCATGGTAGCAGAGTCTATGTAAAGAATCATAGAGTGGCTATTATCCATTTGAGATATTGTCGAGGTCAGAGATATTTTAAAGACTCAGGTTTTATATTTTGGATCATTCATTTTTCCGTTTACTTCCAACATTGGAAGTTGAGGAGGAGCAAAATGATTAAGTCTGTTCGTTCCACCTTTTCTTGTGAATGAGTAACATTCTCTTAAACTTCACACTTCAATTACATTGCTGGAGCATTCACTCTTTGAACTTAGAGAAGTGAATACAAAATAGTTACGAAGAACTTAGTCAATTCAGAATGTTTCAGTTGTGTGGTTTCATTAGAGATAACCAGTAAGATTTGTAAAACTCATAGTGTAACCACCAAAATGTATCAGGCTGAATTTAACGTTAATAGGGTCCGATGCATAAGATTTCATGGTGCCCCTCTATTATCGTACTTAGCTTTTATTATCAAATAGATCAGAACAAAAATGAAGAATTCAATTAGGATTAACATTTAACATGAAGTCCTTTATGGAGCGATGATCCATCTATATGTAACATGAATCCTCAAACAAAGTTGAGTGCATGTTTAATGAAATCATTCAAATTTTGAGACATTCTTATCGGAGGAGGGGTCCTTGGGGCCTCTGCAGCTGCATTGTTTACATTGCCTAAAGTATGGACTTTGGTAACGAGTGTTTACATTTAGACTTTAACTGAGAAGAACTTTTGAGAAAAACAATTGTTAATCAAAGAGAAACTAAAGTAACGCCAACAAAAATTCAACAGCCATTCAAAAGTTTTTCGTTCCATCAAATTCCTCCCTTTTTGCTGTCGGAAACAATGTCACTTTCTTAGTGTTTTGGTAAATTATAGTCTGGAATAAATGTTCTGGTCTTTGAGAATAAGGCAATAGATTGGGGCGGGCTTGCGAAGAATCCAAAAAATCAAAGAAAATCAGAGTAAATTGGTACATTTTTCAACCTCTTTATAGCTCGAGCTTTATGAAGAAAAAATTCAAAAATATCAAACATGTTAAACTGAACGGTTAGGGATATTGTCTTTATCAACTAATAAGGTGTTTCATGAGATTTTTCGAAGTCTTGCATCAAATTATAGATTCGTTATAAGTGCACTGTGTGTGTGGGGGGGGGGGGGTCGATTAAAGAATTAAGGCTCTGTTTTTCAAACTGGGCGTGCAAGAAAAGATCAGCTGTTTGCTTCACTTTCTCAAAGCAGACGACAGATGAAAAATATCAATTTTGCATCCTGTAAATAGCTTTTTTGCTCTTAATGTTTCATTTTCCTCGCATGTTTATTGCCAGCCAATGGCATCTTCCTTTGTGACTGCTTTTTTACTGTAATAAGGTACGGAGCATGAAAGACTAAATCTCCAAGTTTAGCTGCACGCTCATGGACGCTTTTTACCGATTTTTTTTCCATTTCTTATTGCCTTTCTTCCACTTCTAGTTGTTGAGTTTATGTCTGATTGCTTTGGTATATAGAAACAGAAAGAAAAAAAAACTTTTTAGAATTCAAGAAACCTTTCCCATCATCTCCAGTATCAAATGGATAGTTATAGTTTTGATATACTTAACAGATAAGCAAAAATAAGTTATCTTATTTAGAATCTATTAAGTATTTGTTGTGTTCCTAAGTTGCAAAGGACCGGAGAAAAATCTCTACCATACTGAGTGAAAATGAGTGCCTTCTCAGTTGGAGAGACAGTTCTAACAGTGACATGTTTAGACATCTAGATAAGCTACAGCTTATGGCCTCTTTATCAACACAGGCCTCAAGAAATTCAAAATATGAATCCATAAGCAATGATTTATTCAACTTATGATTGATTGTTCCCGTAATAGACACTCACACAGGGTTGCTGTTATGGGTACAGGGAGAGTTCTCGAAGAATTCAACTTTGTAAGAACAAGTTCGAGTCGGGCATTTGTATAAAATTCGATATCCTCAGTTAGAAACATTTGCACTTGCATTTCTACTTATATAATACGCTATGTGTATGCTCATGTTCATGTCTGTAACATTTGTGAAGGGCGATAACTATCAAATGCTAATTACCAGATCGTTTCCCTTATTTGTTTTATTTGAATGCATAAAAAGCTGGGTTCATAGTGGCTAAACGTAATCAATGCTAAGCAACATAATGTTTTTAATATTTTACAAGTACAATGCAATCGTTAAATTATTCGAGTACAACAGTGATTTTTTGACGTCATGTTTACACTATTATATATATATATATATACATATATATATATATATATATATATATATATATATATATATATATAAGACGAATTGCAATGATTTAGAAACTGCAAAAATTCAAGGACTACTCTATATATAAAGGAAATAGACGTTTACTCTTAGTATTTAGTTTCCTGACTATAATCAATCATCTACAAGAAACAATTTTTCACTTTTAAAAATCATATCTTTCTATATGGGTCAAATATATCTGAATCTATTATATGGTCTGTGTCCAATAATTATGTTTTCGATAGTTGTGCGATGGATGATGTTGTCTCTATGCCTCAAGATTCACAATGTCAGGTTAAGAGGGTACATTGTTGCAGACCCCATGAGAATTATTTGAAGGACCCCAGTTTCGAAACCACTGGATTAAATGATTGTTTAGTAATAAGCAACCTTTCGTACAGTATAAAGGGGCGTTTACTCATTGCAATCTGACAATGGAACCAACTGTTGATTCTTCGTGTCTGAGAAAGACAAAGTGTGAGTAGCTCGGCGGAGAGCTTCCTGATTTCTCTACTATTTCACGTTAAAAGAATAGCTTTTCTTCTCCCCACCTCTCTCTCTCTCCCTCTCTCAACCACACACACACACACACATATTCTAACTTCTTTTCTCTCTCTCTCTCTTTCTTTCTCTCTTTCTCACTCTCTCTCTCTTTCTTTCTCTCTCTCTCTCTCTCTCTCTCTCTCTCTTTTTCTTTTCTCATATTCATACAATGTCGACAATGTTTCTTCAGTTTTTATGTGATTTTGTGTGGCTTGCTATGTATGCATATGCCATTGTTACAGGCCACACCAATGGAATTAGAGGGCTGAAAATTTGAACATTCACTCCTTATCATGTCCACGAAAATCGAATATTGATTTTTGAATCCCACCCTGGTTTTTTAGGGGGATTCAATGTACAATGTAAGTTTATGCTAAATGCTCCTCTATTCGTCAACATCTACCCCTCTCTCTCTCTCTCTCTAACACACACACACACACACACACAGTATCTATCCTTCCCACCCTCTCACACACGCACTTCGCCGAAGGTGCAATTAAGTGTGTTTTCAGTCGTGTAAACCAGCAGGAGACGTCCTTATGGAAAGATAATTTCACAAAGGTTTTGTTTGGATGTTTTTTGAACAAGTAATAATTAAATCGGAACAATGATAAACATATTTGGCACACATCGAACATCAATTCATAGATACAGACGAATATAAAAAATACATACATTCAAACATACATACGTACATACATAGGTGAACGTACACCCTGTTTTTCGAAATCTCGCTTTCCAACACTTTTTCGCTTTTACAAAAAAAAAAAAAAGACGAAAACCAAAAATAGCGTTCAGGGTTTGTTTTGCAGCAAACCGTGATGGAAGCAGCGTGCACCCTCTCCCTCTCTCTCCTACACCCAAGTATCTTCTAACTCCAATCACGTCGACCTCAGAAGACTGAGCCAACTATCATAACTAGTTCGGGGTTCTGGGAACTTTCAAATATTTTTCCAATGTAAATTAAAGTATTTGCTTCTTCGCTTTCAGCAGTTTTGGTTAACGATAGGTTTTTATAGGGACTCTCTACTTTCGATTAGTTAGGAAGCCTGTACGTATATATAATATATATATATATATATATATATATATATATGTGTGTGTGTATGTATGTACGAGTGAGAATTTGTGTGGATGTGACTTCTGACAAATATTTAAATCAAATAACAATGTGAAAAATATTTTTCAAATGATTTGAAAAATATTCTTCCGATTGATATTATATATATATATATATATATATATATATGGTTCTGTGTGAGCAAAGCAGACAGACACAAGAAGCCAATCAATATAGAAGAGGCTAGACAACGTAGGCTGAAGGAATGTGAAATGATACAAACTGTCCTTGCGTGTATTAAAGATGCCTATATAAAGGTTATCTGAGATAAATTTATACATTTTTGCTACACTGACAGCTTGTTCCGTCTACCGTTTTCTTCAGGCTATTATTATTACTTGTCACCAAATAAGTCTGAGAATATTTATATATTTGTGGCCAATGGCGAGGTTTATATTTTGCCATTCAAAATTTATTAATATCTGAATGCATTATGCAGTATCATGGTTCAGCTGATGCAGTGATTGGTGCTTTGGATTCCAGTTCGAAACCTGCAGGGCACATCTTAATTTAATCGAGAAAATTGTCTTGTTATTTTTATGCATACCCGCATAGCATCCGTTAAAATGACAGGAATGTTTACCTATGGATAAATTATATATATATATGTATATATGAATTTTAGTTTTAATGTATTTATTGCAAAAAAAAATACGAATACCTCGAACAAAATCTATTTTTCTGTCTATTTTCTACAACTCGTCATATTTTCTGTTTTTTAATCATTTCAAAACAAAGCAAAAGAATTAGATAGAAAAAAACAGAAAATTTCTTTTGTTATATAACGACACCAGTTTTATACACGAAAAATCAGAAATGCCTATATCTTTTTTTAAAATATTTTCTGCTCTTCTACAAAGCGATTGTAGTTATAGTAATGATATAGACTTGAAGACACAGATACATTGATAGCTGTGTGCTTTAGCGTATGTGAAAATACAGTTACAGGCTTTGTTTTAGCCCTTTCTTCAATTTCTGTCTGCTTTAGCATGACCGAAACCAACAAACTGACATAAAAGCGACATTGGGTTTTATATAAGCCGTAAATTTTTAGTATATTGTTAAAAGCTGCCTACCAAAACTGTCAACGTAGGTTTCTCGAGCTTTTAAGTCTGGCTGGCTATGTATGTATGCGTAGCGCATGCAGACCACACCAATGGAGCTAGAGGACTGAAAAAATACTCATTAACTCCTTATTATGACTAAATAAAAACGATTCTTTGGGTTTTGCCCCACCCCTCCAAAAATGTTTGTGTTTTTTTTTGTTGGGGGTCATTGCAACTGTATTCTAAAATGGTCCCTTATTGTATGTCGGACTATGTTTGCGCTTCTTCTTGAAAAAAACTCGGACTGTTCATTGATTCAACAACAGGCGAGAGATTTACCTTATCCATTTATCATTCCTTTCTCCAATTCTTTAATTGATCATCTCCAAGATGGTATGCTCCCAAAACACGTTAGCCACGTGGTAGTTTCTATCGGGTGACCAACCAGACATGCATCTGCATGATCACGTCAGGTAACCAAGTGACATCAAGTCTCCTCAAGTCCACAGCCCTTTTTTCAGCATTATCGCAATCCACAGAAGTGTTGTGGTTTGCACTTTCTCAATATATGTCTGGGGGTTATCGCTGGGGTATGAGTGATAGTGAGTCACCTCAGGTCTCCAGCCCTCTTCCCCCAGTGTCGTTACTTATCACAGTGGCGCTGTGGTTTGTGCTGTCCCAATTACTCCCCCCCCCCCATTTTTCTTACACTTGCGCCATTTTTTTTCAAGTTGTTCGGCCATTTCTAACGACTGGGAGTCGGTAATCTTTTATTTCCAGTAATCTTCTACTCATCCATCCTTGACTTTAATGTTTTTGACACTGTTCTAAGTGCACCAACTAATACTGGCAATACCCTGACCTTCATATTCTGCACGTTCCCAGAGTAAATTATGTTTTTTTTACTTTCAAGGAGGGTGTCTAGTTTGCACTGTTACCATTCGTCTGCATGATCGAATCTTTGCTGTTCAGAGAGTTCCCAGTGTATGACTATCTTGAAGTGTCCTTTGCATAACCAAGTTGCACTATTTCGGGCGTTTTTTATAATATCTCCACTGCTTACTTGCTCATACTTTTCAAATTCCGTGTTGGCTACTTGGACACAGTCTTCTATGCTGACGAATCTCCTTCTTCCTCCCCCTTTCCTTTTTACATATTGTCTATCTGTGTCATCTCTGATGAGTAGAGCCTTGTGCATTGTCATATTTCCTAGTTCACCGGTCGATTGATAGGAATTCATCCTTTGCCCATCCAAGAAATGGCCTTCATTGAACCTTGCTCGAAATAAATGATGAGTCTATCTAACATTTTCAATCTGATTAGTAGCAAAAGCGACATAGGGTTGGAATAGTTCAACTTATGACAGCTGTATAAATACAAAATTAAGCGCAGACAGATTCCATTAGATAGGTCAAAAGGAAAATCACTCCTTTGTGTTCACATGTATGCGTCTGTGAGCATGTGTGAGTGCATGCGTATGTATTTGTGTGTGCAAAATGTATCCATGAGAATTTGGATTTCCATTTTTTCATAAATGAACTGAATGTTGATATAAAATGTTTCTAATTGAACTGTATGATATTCTAACAAATTTTACAGATGAGACACATCTAGTTTGCCAAACATCTTTCAGGCAGCAAGATGTTTTGATGGGTAATCAATTGAAAATCGAGAAATAGTGTGGTCATTGAATGAGGCACCTCAAGCGTTTTGTTCGGTCACCAAGAGTCCGAATTTTCAAACATGCATGAATGCCACCAGATGCAAACTGAAGGATCAATCTAGCATAAACTTACATTGTAATTGAACCCTCACTGCAAATTGTGGTTTGTTTTTTCATTGGCGGAGTCAAAAAAGACATAAGGAGTGGTTGTTCAAATTTTCAACCCTCTGGTTCCTTAATTGTGACTTCGACACCTGACACCTACATGTATAGCTAGATAGCCAACCAAGCAGAACCACTTCGAAACTGAAGAAACCTATGTTAACTTTGTTGACAGCTTTGGATATTGGTTTCTCACATGACATAACTCAACAAATAAAAGAAAACTAAATAATCCTGACTAATTCTGTCTGAACACTCCCCAAATTGACTGTTATAGTTGATGGAGAACTGAGATTTGCCGACAGCAATGTCTTTCTACACATTATTCTGCCACTTCTTACAAGTGATCACTAATTAACCCTTTTCCAATTTCCTTCGTTTAGTAAAAACTTAATCATGACATTGAAATGAATACCGGATATTGTGTGATGACTCAAGATGTCGGGCGTGTATCCAGGGAGGGCAGGGGGTCCGGATCCCACTACTCAAAATTCTAGATCCGCCTCCGAGGTAATCATGAAATTGAAATGAGTACCGGATATTGTTCGATGACTCGCGATGTGTCTGTTCCGACTGAATCGTGGTGGACACACCGGTTCTCGTACGATCAACGAAGTTGAGCAATTTACCGCAGAAACCACACGACAAAACATGATGAAATTATCTGTGTTAACCAATGTGACATTAGAAAGATTATATTTTCTCTTCTACTATTAATATGATTACTGGATTTTGAAATCCTGAAATCTGATCTTGATAAAGACCTGTGATGGTCGGAAGCACTCAATGGGCAACTTTGGTCAGTTCTTCCACACTTTTGATCCTGCAGTAAAACACCTCAATAGTAAACAAGATAAGCTATTTAAAAAGCTGACTCGATGAACTCAATCTGTCGTGTTTAACAAAACATGTTTAAGAGAAAAATTGCTGTCTAAATACACATTATTCATTCAATACACACACACACACACACACACACACACACACATATATATATATATATATATATATATATATATATATATATATATATTGCTCAGCGTTCTTTATGAACTTTTAAGTGATAACTGCCCAGTACTTGAGGAAATGGATAAGAGTTTTTAGAAGATAAGATAGATTTATCAGTGTTAAAAAACAATATTTTGATCCCTACGTCTTGTTTTCTCTGACTTTTATTTCTATATACTAAATTAAAAATCAAGATGCAACTGAAATATTTCTCAATAGAAATTAAAATGTCCATTCAAAATATATCTACTAGTAATCACCGGAAAATATCACAGTTTGAGGAAACAAGATTGAAGAATTGCAGCAAAAATTAAGTAGAATTCTATTCATGTCAGTTATCCTTCAGTTCAATTCTGTTTTGCCGAAGAGCCCGTATGTGAAGAGTGCAAAGGCAAATCACGTGTTCTAAACAAACAGGAAAAAATTAAGAGGACCCACAAAGGATAAGTTCTGAGGAATGGCTTCTAAAATCCAAACAAAAATTTGTCACCCTCAACCGATTGTCAGTCATTTCATAGTATACTTTTAAATATTATCATGAAAGAGGGTACATGGTTAAAAATCGAGAAAATGAAAGAAAAAAGTCTGTATTTTTTTAACATGAAAAGGGCACTTTATCAACAGACTTGAGACAAAACTAATCCATTCATTTGATGAATTCTTAGAAATCAATAAAGATGAGAAAAATGAGTTAATCTCATCTAATCTCTTTCTCTACTTAAGCGTTCATTCTTACTTTTACCGAAAGATTAATCCAACTTTGACTTCCAAAAACGGCTCTCTTTTTCTTCCTCTTGATATTCAAGGAGCTTAACTTATTACATCACAAGGTCAATTGGAGAGGAATGTCGAGAGAAAGCTTGTGTTGCACCTTTCTTAAAAGTAAAGAGGACATATCTTGAAAATCAGTATTTGTATTCTGGATTCTTATCTGAGCTTAGGCAACAACCAATAGTGCAGGTGAGAAATACCTGACACAAAAGGAAGCCTTCTTTTCTCTAGATATACGTATCTACCAATGATTACATGGATAATTTTAAAAATCCTTTTGAAGAAATTGCTCCTTACGTTTTTGAGGGCTAATCAAATGCTCCGGGGAAACACTTAAGACTAAAGGGTCTGATCTGAGATTTCATCCCGAGTTCCCATATTTGATACTATTGCGAAGATAAAATAATTCAATCAGTTTTCTTTTATCATTGCATCATATTTATAAAATCCATAAAAATGATTTGTTGTTAATATATAAGAAAATTGTGTCGAACAAGTTGATCCCCGGATATATTAGAATTCCTATGGTATGTTTTTGGAGAAAAAATACTGAATTCCTTTCTCGAGGAAAGTCCATAGTTTCAAGTGGTGAGAACGTAACATTATTAATTAGCAAATTTCTTACCTTCTAATGGAAGAGTATGTTGTTATGGATAGAGAACTAAGAAAATCACACTGTTGATTACTCAAATAGATATTTGTTACCCACTCACATAGGACAGAGATAAAATGTTTCAGAAATATTCAGACGTAATCTTTCACAAATACATATCATCATCATCAGTCTTTTATCGTCCGTGGTAGGTCTTCTTTTTAGGACTAATGGGATTTTCTTGTTTTTGAATGCTGAGCGTGCTCTGTCAAAGGCTTGCCATCATAAGTTAATTCTTTGCTGGATTTCTTCTTCTTTTGAGGATTTCATGGAGATTCGTATTCCTCGGTAGATGTAATGGACTCATTTCTCCAGTTCTGCGTTTAAAGAACTAATGCACTGTTTCTCTGCTGACATTAACAATTTTCGTTCAAAATTGCCGTTTGGTTTTGAAGTGAAAATATAAGTGAATTGCAATTCTATCAATGCCTTTGCATGAATCAAAACGCGTCATTCAGTGTTAACAATGTTGATAATTATGAGAGAAGGGTTTTGTGAAAGTCGCTTGGTTCGGATCTCGTTTCGTTATGGCACAGCCTGGTTTCTATACAATGATGTTTGATCTTTTCGCCTTTGCACAGAAACAGCCGAAAGTCTATCGCTAAATCTCGATTCTTTATATCGAAAATAAGAACGACTTGTCGGTGTCTTCTTCTCCTGGGCTTCTGACTACATCAGATCGGAAAGTGAATCAGCAATCGTTAGCAGAAGACCAGGGACCAACTTGAATTATCAAAGATTATTTAATGAGATTTTCGCCAGAACTGGACTTATTCCGTTTCTTTGATCTCAAACTTTATAATGCTGAGCTGAATGCAATTTCTTAAAGTCAGTAATCGATTCATCGTAGCCCCACAAATGGCTCGTCCGACCAACCAGCCAAGTGGCTACTGATTTTTCTCTCCTTATTTGTCTGTGTCTGTATCTCCAGACACATTTTGGGGGCTACAACCGGGAAAATTTGCATGAGTATACCACTAGGCACCTCAATAAACATTTTTTTTTTATAAATGCTTTTTTCCAGTTGCTATGAACATTTTGGACCAGCAATGCCCGAATCTTGTGCTGGTATTTTTTAGATAATTTTAGATATTTTTTTTTAGCAAATTAGTCTTGGTATACATGCAGATCGCAGTGATTTATTTTTTTGAGATACAGATGTTTTCTTGATATTTGGAAAAATAATTCATATCCCCTCAATCTATGAAGTTAAGCATTTGATATCACTCAAATAAGCTTCTAAGATATGCTTATCTCTTCTTAACTGATCAACCTCCGTGAGGTGTAACAATGAGTGTAACAGCGTCAATTGTCACTACTCTCTAAATGGTAAATTAACCATTGAGTCAAGATATTTATCTTGAAATATCAAGCAATGGGACACGAAGCAGGGGGGAGTAGATTCATGCCCTTCCCGAGGGAACACAAGCATGCTAGATCGGAATTTCAGCACTGCTTCCGATTATGTTATTCCGTGCTGATAACCGTTACGCTACATCGCACTTTGCGTATAATAATTATGTTTAAAAAGTATACTATGGGCAATGCTGGTTTCTTATGCTCCAATAGTATAATGCACCATCGGCAATTATGGCAGTTGTTCAGTATTGCGCTATGCCGTCGTCGTCGTCGTCGTCGTCATTATATAAAGCTGTGATGTGAAACTCGCTGACAAATTTGTCTATCGCCATTGCAGTTGAAATTCATCAGAAGATGAAAAAAATATTGGTCTGAAATTAAGTGACTGACGTAAAGATCCAAAGAAGAACATCTAATTCTATTCATCACTCGAAAGGAGATAGACGAAAAAGAAACTGGTGTATATATGCATTTCACTTCATAAGTAAGACCTTTAAAAATGAATACTTGGAAATTGTAATCGCTTGTTGAATAATCTCTCCAATGATCGAGCACATAAACGGGAATACAACTATCTAAATTAAATAGATTGTTATTCTGTTAGCCCGAAATACAGAGATTTGTGTGCGTTTTTCTTTTTACTTGATGTCAGTAATGCGTTTGCTTCAGACCACACACATTTTGTTGCCAGAAAGAACAGCTGTACTGCCAACAAAACCTTCATCAGATGATCTCTGGGGTTAGGTATGGTTTCGGAACTGGAACATCATTAAGCATGCATATCTCTGAGTGAACGCAGAATATCTACAAATGTGAGGAAGCTGAATGGATATGACGTAATCGTTTCACTGTTATATATATATATATATATATATATATATATATATATATTATCATTATTATTTCGAGGGTTGAGTTATTCATGAGTGGAAAGTGCTGAATATCAGGAGAAAATAGAAACCAAAGATCGCAGCAGCGTGAAACGAGTCACCTTGAAGCACTGATTTGTGTGGGTGGGTGTCTTACAATTTTTCAATAAATAAATAGATATATATATTGCGTGCATGCTTATGAGAGAAAATCTATTATATATATATATATATATATATATATATATATATATATATATATATATATATACCTAACGACACTGGATAAGCTTATTATTAGTAGTATGAACCTCTACTGTGGCCTGAAGGGCCACGGGTTGGTTGGTGGGTCAACGAAGAGGGCATTGAGAGTTACTTGGGCAGAGATATATATCGAAACCTTCGCCAATACAATATGTCCATTAATAGGATAGATTCACCGGACGGTGAATATAGTATGGCGTACTGAAAAGGCCATAGCAGAGAAAAAGAGGATGGATAAAATACGAGGATGTTTTTGCAATTTTTAGGGGCGGTGCTAGGAAGCAGTTTCGCACTGCCTTATAAAATGCCATTTAGAGGCATTATTAGATCAGTGTTATGTTGAGACTTGAATTTAGAGAAAACAAAGTTCTATTACTGAAGTTATATGAAACTAATTTGACAGGACAAGCACAAACCGTCATGTCGCCCTGAGCAGGATTTGAGTCTACCTACCGTTTCTTGGGCCTCAACGTCGCTTTTGGGGGCCTTCTTGTGGTCATGGGGCCCTAAGGAGCCACTTCGTTCATTCCTGCCTTGGCCCAGCTCCGGCAACAGGTAGTGAACGCTGATTTGGCTGCTCAACAAGACAGGACGCTACTGCGGCGGCTGCAATAGATTCTTCCCATTTTCCATTTCCTGTCGTCATATTCATTTTTTATTTTCTTTTGCCGTCGTTCAAATCTCTCTTGTTCTGTAGCTGATCTTTATCTAAAATCAATGTCGATTCTATAAGCTCTAGTTGTCTGTGAACTTCAAAGGTGCCTAAAGTTCATTGTTTTGTTGAGCAATTTTTTATAATGAAAAAGAAAGAAGTAGACGGTAAGAGAAATGGGAATGCTACTGTGAAAAAAAATCGTTATTTTTCTTTTTGTGTGTGTGTGTGAAAAGAACGGTATAATTATGTTCAGGTTATCACGATCGATTTACACACATATATATATATATATAATATCAAAGATTTCAGGGAATATGAACTGTATGTGCAAACCATGGCACGAGTGAAGAGTGCTCAATATCAGGTACATATATGTAAATAAATATACATGGACAAATTAGTGGTTCATAGTGACTCTTGATGCAATCTTCAGTAGAAACTCAGAGTCACCATAAACTAATGATTTGTATATGTATATATATATATATATATATATATATATATATATATATATATATATATATACATATTTGTACTAGTCACACATTCACAGACACATTCTACATAGAGAGAGATTATGGCTTCAAAAATGGTCTAATTTTGACGAAACCTTTGTTGATACGTATAGAGAGATCCTCTTAGACTTGAGTTTCTGTTTTTCTCTTTTGGCCTTTGCTCTTTCTATCATTTCTTGAACCTAATACATAGATTTGTCTTTCCCACTTAACAGTATCCATTCACGTCGGATTATACAAAAAAAAAAAAAAAAAAAACACACACACAGGTCTGTGTTCATTCAATTATAGAGTAGTGTGTACATGTATACACGGATGTTTAGATGGTACAATCAACTTTTGGGTTGTAAGATTCTCTTTCTTTTTTTTTTTTTTTCAAGTAAAAAAAATACCAGTCAAGAAATCTTTAAAAATTGAGTTGCGAAATATTTGGAGCTCATTTAGACAGATCATCTGGCATAATTTGAGCTCGGTTTTTTTATCGAATCAACTACTTGGCTTTTCCCTTTTATTCTCTTTGATTGGCACCTCCTAAAAGTGCTGCGTATATTTGAGAAAGGAATTCCAACAACTCAGAGGAGTATTATCGCTTTCAGAATACAATGCTTCTCTACAGTGGGATCTTGAAAAAAAAAAAAAGCAGTTGTATAAGACAGGAAACAGCTTTCTGACTCAAAGCTAATTTTAGTCCTTAATATTATATTATTAACACATATGCACCCTCAGAAACTACACACACGCGCACACACACACAGACCCTGCTCATGTTATCAATCTAGTATGAAAAAAGGGCAAAGCATATTATCTCTCATACGTACATATTCATCTCCATTCTACTCATGGATCTGGTACTTGCTCGTTCAGCTTAACGGATAAAGACTCAGATTATTGAGAGTGAGATTTGATACCCTCTGTTGAGCAGCGGTGTAGTTAGCTTTGTCATCATACAGTAAAAGAGAAAAAAAATCTAAAACTAAGACTGTGATCCTTCCCTCCTAAAGTACACTTAATCTGTACATCATAAATTTTGTACAAGTGCCCGTCATTGATAGTTTGATCCTAAATTGTTGATCAAGAAATGTAAGTGAGCAAGTCTAATAAATCATTTTAGCTTGGCTTTGCAAACAGAGATTTGGGAGGATTTGTTCCCAGTCCCATCTGAGTGATAGATGCAAGTCTTTCTGCAGCAGTTGCAGGGGAAAGTCTGGTTGACAAACCATTACTATAGTACACGTGCATTCATACCCCTACACGATGCCTGCAGATTTTGTTTGAATGAAAGGAGATCTTTTATCACCTGTCGTTGGACATAGGCCTTCCCAAAATTTTGCCAGACCAATACTTCCTGAATTTATCTTGTTCATCGCTCCAGCTTTGGTTTTACATGCGACCTCTGGGGATCCATGTTGTGAGTCATGAGGTCTAGTAGTTGTTTGCCATTCTTGCACCATGACCAGTCTATTGCCATTTTAGTTTTCTAATAGATTCTATGAAATCTCAGACTCATGTTTTTCCATAATATATTGTGCTAATGGTAATAAAAAATATCTGCATTTATATATTTGCTGCAAAGTTTTGAAATGTAAAATCACTTAGAGGAAAAAGAGAAATTTTACTTGCAACTATAAAAACATTTTGTCATGTCAATAATTTCTTCTATATTCTGCTTACAAATGAATAATCATAAACTGCTTAACATCTATTCCAAGTGTTATTAGGACTACAGAATGCATGATTGAGTATCAGATTAAATGATAATGCTGGAAGCTATCTTTCCATTTGAGCCTCTCCAATAAGTGATGGGCCAGCCAAATTTTAACTGACTGAAGAAAGATAAAGGAATCCAAAAGACATGAAGAATAACTGTGAATCAAATGGTCAAACAGTACTCAAGCTCACTCAGTGGCGTCTCAGTGGTGCATGCTGTAGGTTTACTAAGTCATCAGACTGAGTAACCCTACAACAAGCGCAGTAAGGTCCCCTTTGATTGGTTTGCCAAGTTAAATCAAGGCCTGTCAGCTGGTTCGCAAGATATTCAGAATGACTGGATACTTTCCAGACAGTCCCCTTAATGTGCTTAATATTCTGTACAAGTCAGCTGTCTTGATTTTGTTGACAAGCCATTTTGATTAATTTGGGTTAATTCCAAGAAAAGTGAAAGCCTTTTCAAAAGAGGATATAATGTTTCTTGGAAAGGAAAGTTAAGTTAGACCCATATTTTAATTCCAGACGTGTAGACTTGATGAGAAATACAGTAATTTGAAATACAGAAACGATGAAACTAACTCAAATCAGTGTTCTGTTTTAATGAAAAATGTTAACTATTTCCTAATTTGTATACAATGCAGACAAATTGGAATCAATGTATGCATTGGCTATTCTACTGTTATAGTGACCGTTTTCCTTGCTACTTATATTATACAGGCATAATCTTGGTTGGTCGATTGTTGCATATATTAGTTTCCTTGCTCTTCTCCGGTTTCACAAAGTAACAGCTTCTGGTTATTTGAACCATAACTCCAGTCAGGGCCAGCCTTAGAGGTTCCTGGTACTGCGGCCAAGTTGAATTTTGACACCCTTCAAAGTATAGTATTATCTTACATCTATGAAAAATCTGACCTTGCATCAGGGAATTTTCTTATTCTGACTGTTTCCCCATTTGTATTTGAACAGTCGTACTCTAACAGGCATTTAGAAAGCACCCCCCCTCAAGGTGGCTGTCCATACTAATGGTACTTAAGGCCAACCCTGACTCTAGTTCACAATGTGTCACTCAACAAAATACTTCACTCTCACTCCTGTTCAAAATGCCTTTGATGCCAGTTTCCAGAAGAAGGCTCTGCTCAAAATATGACTTTGCAAAAGCAAGACAAACCTAAGTGCGAGCCTCAAAGCTCATTGACTGTACTCCTTTATTTTTACACTTGGCACTTCACTAAATAAGACGTAGCATGAGATGACATCACAGTAGAGATGAGAGAGTATCCAATGTACATCAAAACTGAATAAATAATATTTTTTGCTTTACATCTGGGTTGTATTCAAGACAATCTAATAGCTTTAGATTGGTCCTTCTGCTTTGATTCATCTATGCACAACCAAAAACTTGGTCGATTAGCTTTCATTAGATGAGGAATCAAATACATTTTTATCTATTGTCAATGGTTTTGAGAAGAGTCATTAATATACCAACTTTTTTTCAGACTATTCGGACTCTTCTCTTCATGTACGATGTAGTCACAATGTTTTAGCCAATTTTATCTATAGCCTTCTTCAGATGTGAATTGTAATATCCATTAGGAAAGAGAGTTTTTCCTATCAGCTGTGGCTATATCGTAAATGAAAAAAAGAGTTTCATTTGTCCGAAACAAAGTTGATACATATTCAATCCATTTTCCTTATATTCATGTTATATATTAATCATACATTGGTCTTCTTGTGCAATATTCTGCAATTTTGTTTCCCATTATGATAGTAGCACACTATCTATCAAAATTCAAAGTCATCTTCAATTTATAGTTGAATGAAATGATACCACTTAGTTCTTCTGAAGTTTTCTGTAATTCCAAGGATAATCAGTTGAGCACAAATTCAGATTAACACTCAAATTCATATTTTAAAAAATTGAATGGTTATTTGAGGGAAATAACTGCTGATAAAAGTAACCTTTTGAATTTTTGGTAATTTTTTATTTTTTTATATTCAATTTATAAAAGAGTTCCATTATTTTTTTTTATATATAGAAGAGTTTCACTGTCTCTTAGCAGCAGTTCCAAATGGTTCATGCATTATGGGATACCATCAACATGACTGCATCTATCAAGGATGCTTAATGTTTTTTTTGTGATGGTTTGAATTTTTCATTCACTTTACACTCAACGATCAAATACTATGAGTAGAAAGGCCCTTGTGGGATGTGAAAGCAGAACTGAGACATGGCATCTAATGAAAGCATCAATCATTTTGTGATCTGTCCATATGATAATGATAAGATTGTCAATAAAAATGATTCCCTTGTGTATGATTTGTTTTGAAACAAATTCAGATCTTGCATTGGATAACATATTACATGTTATGAGCAATTTACTTATCTATTTCTCTCTCTTCATATGCCTGGACATGGGGGATCATGTTCCAAGTTGACAGTTGTTATTCACTTCAAACCGATGCCCTTAAGTAAGGCATGAATCTCTCCTCCTGTCTCCAGACTAGACTGTGCTATAGTCAAGAAAACTTTGATCAACCTCTTAGTATTTTAATCTTAATTGAGCAAATGATACCAATAGGTTAATTTCTTTGTGTTAGAATATTGTTAGGAATTATCTCACTTTTCCTAACCTGTGTAGTTAGTACCTATATATCCTATATCATTTTCAATCCCTGGCCTACAGCATGACAGTTTTGATTTATAAATTTATATGCTTGTTCATCGCAAACTATGTTGCTTTGTTATGTGTATTTCTTTTTGTACACACTTAAAACACTCTGAGATTACTGTACAGTAATAGCCAAACTAGGATAAAAAAAACTATCTATGCAGCCCAGTAGTAATAAATAAGTTCTAAGAAAGGTTGAATATACTTGCCAATGCCTGTATCCAGCCACAAACAAGTTGACATAAAAAATTTTTAGAGTAAAATCATTGTAAAGTTATTGAGATAAAGCAACAGAGTTGAGTCTTACATGTGATTAGTTCTGACTATTTCCTTTGTATTTGTTAGTCTTTTTATTTGGGGGGGGGGTCACGATATTTCGGTTGTGTACCTCCTGGCCTTCTCCAGATGTTTGGTGCGTTCTAGAGTGATGTTGAATCTTGTTCTGATTGCATGCACATCCCATCTTATACACGCATCTATGTAACCTTTGGATTGTCTCCTCCTGACCTCCCCACTGACATCATGACCTCCTGTTGAACTGTGCACATGTTTTTATCACTCAGGCCATGCTGATGGAATCTAAAGTTCATTGCTTGTTTCTTCCTGATCAATGGTTCCCACGAACCATTAATGTTGATACTCAGTCTGCTGATCGAGTTATCTGAGCAGTGAAAGTAAGCAGATTCTTTCAATGTTCTTATTCACCAATGTTTCTCCCTGAGTATTGACTTCATTCCATAAAAGTTTGTGCATTCCCATCTCCCTCCACACACTGTCAGACATTCCAGATCTTAAAGTACCTCCACCTGTTATAGTTTTTCAGTGTTCCTCAAGTCTTATTTTTAGGGAGTGACTAGTCTCGCCTTTGTAATCCTTGCCACGACTGCATGGAATTGTAGAGAGCAAAACAACAAAGTAAAAGAGGAAATTTTTCTTCAAGAATATTTTCTCTTGAAAAGGATCATTCTTTCCATTTTTTTTTCATCGATAGATTCAGAAAGAGATAAGCCATTGTCTCAAACTTTAAACAATAATTTCAGCCTTTCTGTGTTATGAAATATGTCTAACATTCCTAATTTGCTGAGAAACCATGGAATTTCCAAAGATGCTGCTAGTTATTATTTAACCAATGTTTGAATGTTGTATATTCGGCAAGTTTGTTTTTTTTTTCTTGAATTCAATGTTAACAACAGTCACACATAAGCCATTTCTACTTTTGTAAACAGATGATTATTTTCTGATAATGACAAATCATATAGAAACCAAAATAATAAAAAAGAACTAGCATTCCGAGGAAAAATTGTCAATCATTGCCTCACATATATGCTGCTTTTTACCTCGTAATTAAGCATCGGTAATAGGAAAATCAAGTTATCGTGATGAAAATACTACTAGTATCGTTTGAATCATAAATTCAGGATTAAAAAAAAAAAAAAAAAAAAATGGGCACGAAATAAGGGACCAATATGGCATAAAATTTGGTTTTAAATTGAACCCCCCCCCTCCCCAAAAAACTATTTAGGTGGGGAATTTTCAAAAAACAAGAAAAAAATGATTTTCCCTACTCATTGAGAGGGGTTTGTAGGCAAAATTTCAAGTTTTTACTATGATAGAGTAGGGCTGGGCAAAGTCTGGATAAATAGATACATATAAATGTCTGAACACGTGAATAACGTAAACCCAACCACAATGATTAAACTGGTCTGTTGTGGGTAGTGGTGATTAAGATCAAACAAAAATACAAGCAAGAAACTGTCATTTTTTGTTCTGATAATGGAGGATTCATTATTTTAACGAGAACCTGCATTTCTTGACAGAACTACCAGTGTGATCGCACTGCAGCATAGTGCCCCACACCTAATCTTGATGAAAACACGAAAAATTACAAGCAACGAAAAATTTTACCTTCAGAAAGAAAAGTAATGGAATACTTCAAAACAGTATGAATGAGGGAAAGTAAGGGTCTATTTTAGCATTATAGTTTCATTGCAAATAGGAACAACCCCCTTCCCCAAGCCTAATTTTTTTCTTTTCAAAACTGTATGTATGCACAATACATGGCCAATCAATGTTGCAAGGGTGTTGATATCTGTAGAAGGGGGAGGACTTCATAGGAAAAAAATGGTGGGCTTGCAGCACATATATAATTATATTAATTAAATCACATTCACAAAGATTTGCATGTATTGTTCTACAAAACCAAGTTTCTGTTTTACTAAATTCTTTGTTAATTCTTCAACGGACAAACCTCCGTTTTCTTAATTCATACCTTTCTGGTGAATTTCTTTCCTCCCTTAGCGAGTATGTTTTTTCTGCAACCTTTTCTCTGCTAAATGCATTTATTCAACTCTTAAATTTATACAAAGGTAATAGAAAGTTTTTTTCAAAGGAAATAGGCCCCAATAAGAATTATCTCCCTTTGA
Source organism: Thysanoteuthis rhombus (assembly GCA_963457665.1). Classification (NCBI taxonomy): domain Eukaryota; kingdom Metazoa; phylum Mollusca; class Cephalopoda; order Oegopsida; family Thysanoteuthidae; genus Thysanoteuthis; species Thysanoteuthis major. The sequence continues at coordinate 47,458,023 of OY735213.1, forward strand.
CTATTTTATGATATTTTTTTATCCAATTCCCAGAAGAGTCCTACTATTTTTAGATCTGCACATTGTGAAGAGTTCCGCTGTCAATTACAAGTGGTTTCAAATGGTTCATGAATTTAATAGTTGAAAAATCTCAGGAACAGCTTGATATCTTCATTTCCAATGTCATAGCAAAGGATAGGTTTAGCTCTCATGTGCAAAGAAGGTGATTAAAATTAGATTGTTATTCATAAAAATAGATGAGCTGAAAGGTGGTTGAGATTCTATCTAATTCTTATTTTATAAGATGCTCACTTTCATCAGAGCCAAATACAACCTCAATAGGGCCCGGGACATAAGATTTCTTTCTATTTTTTTATTTAGCTATCAGTTTCAAACAAATCAGGACAAAAACAAAGTATCTATAAAATTATGATGTTTAATCTTACTTAAAGTTATTAATAAATCAATTAACTATTTTTACGCAACCAATTGTAACGATGAAAAGCATTGAAAATAGAAGATATTTTTCTAGATATATTTCTTAGGGGACCCCTAAAATATTGGGGCCCTATGCAGGTGCTCTGTAAAGTGAAGCCCCAAGTTCCATAAATAACTCTAAAGATATTTGATTCTCTGCACCAAAAATATCGTAAAAATCAACCATATTGAAGTTATGAAAATGAGACAGGAATTGATTTCAAAGACTCTGACTAAAGTTCACTTGTAGTGTATTTTCATAAGGTATTATCTTTAGATTTTTCATTTTACCTTCTATTTTTTCATTCATGTCAATAGAAAACACTTGCTAAGATAGTGAAAATCCACTGATCTTTCTCTCTACAAATTGTTTATTCTTTTCATCTCGAAATACAAGAACAGGAATTCGAAATACATCTCACAATGTTCATAACCTGAAATATCAATACAAACAGGGCTGTGTTGGGGGTGATCAATTGAAAAACTGGATAAAGGGGTGATCAATGGATGTTATTCTCTCACCTTATGTTGGTCGGTGATCACTAAAAAAAATTGGAATTTTCAAAAAAGCAAACATAAACACTGCCGGACAAAAACTGATGGTCAAATTTAGCATGAACTTATATTCTAAACTGAACCTCCCACTAAGAACTTATTTTTGGGGAATTATCAAAAAACTAAAATCTGTTTTACTGGACATAATAAGGAGTTAATGTTAAAATTTTCAGCCCTCTAGCCCCACTGGTGTAGCTCGTTGGTACAACACATACATAGTAAGCCAGTCAGCCAAAACCACTTTAAAACAGGTGAAACCTTTGTTGATGTTCACAGTTCAAATTGATGGTTTCTAAATTGATTAAAGAAGATAGACTACTAATGTTTTCACTAATTTTTTTGTCAACTTCTTTCATTCAGTTATTAAAGGACATATTTCTGGGTCCTATCAATATAAATATTGCCTGAACATTTGTGATCTAGCGCTTTCAACCATACTTCTGGTGATTAACAAGATCAGGGAAAAAACATGGATGTTATTTGTCTTCTAATTTTTAGATATCTTAAAGTTTGGCGTTTGCCGTTTATGGTTGAAAGTGCTCAATCATAAACGTTTGGACAATAATTATATTCATCGGAACCAGATGTGTTCTTTTGCAAGTAAGAAAAAGGAGTTGATTGAAAAATGAAAATAAAAAACATCCTTTTTCTATTGTCTTTATCAAACTTTATGGAAGACTGCTGTCTAAACATATATCATTTAAACACAACACCTCAGCAAATGCAACATACAGTATATTAAACTTAACTAAGATGCCATAACAAGTATTGAACTAAATTAAGATGTCATAGTATGCATTAAACTTAACCAAGATGTTATAGCAAGCACTGAATCTAAGATGTCATAACAAGCATTAAACTTAACTAAGACATCATAACAAGCATTAAACTTGACCAAAATGCCATGACAAGCATATAGATGCATATTTTTATAAAATCAGAAAATGGGATTCTCTAGAAGAGTAAGATTAGCAAAATATTTGACTTGTTCTAAAGAATGCCTCATGGGTTTATTTGCCATTTGTAAAATATTGCGATGTGGAAATAATCTGCAAATATTATTCTCAATAAAAATTGTAAATGTAATTTCTGGCATTTTTTTACCATCAGGGGCTTTTATGCTGACTTTTGATACTCTATCTAGCTACTAGAAAAATTTATCAGAATAGTAGTTGAACATTTTAATGACATCTCACCTCTTCCTTCCCTCCTATTTCTGTTGTTTAATACTTCTGGGACTGACCAACAGACCAACTTATAGATTGAGAAGTATCTTATAGAGATGTGAGGATACATCTGAAAAAAAGTGTAAATATACCTACCTCCTATGCATTGGTATAATGACTGAGGCGTCTTCTATCGAAGCTCCATTTGTCATGGGGATTGGATGATTTGAAGTAAGTGGTGGTAGTCCACCAAATTCCTTTGAAAACCGTTTGTCTTATAGTCTAGCATATGTGGTGTCAGGGCCAGCCTTAGGATCTTCAGGGCTTTATTTTTGCACCCCACTCACTGTTCAAAACCAAGGTTTGCAGAATCTTAAAGATATGAAAGAAGTTTATCATAGACTTTGTTTCTCTATGGAAGAATGGAAAGCAATCAAAATGTTCACTTGGAAAATCCAGAGAAATGATTTTTACATTGTTCTTTAATTGATCACCATATAATTTGAACAAGCACAGTGAAAATATTTCAAAATACAAATGGTATAAACGAACATTGCTAAATTTTCAAGAACTCAGAAGACAATAAAAATCTTTGCTGTTCTCTAAAAGAAACTTGCCCAGCGATGTTGGGGCTACATTGTGCCAGTGTGTGTATATGACAAAACTAGAGTAGATTACCCTAGTATGGGTGGGGCCCTCTTTGCAGCAATTGGTCTAATTGGCTAAAAGTCAGCCTAGCATGGTATAGTACTTCAGAGAAAAAAAAGCAATCTGTTTTTATACTTTCATTTAGATGTATTTATTATGAAGAAGATCATTCATGAGATTTGAATTATTCATCCATGATTTTCCTTTCTATTTAACAGTTGAAGCAAAGAGCATTCAGAGTTTGAGTGAAGTTATTAAATCTCTGGAACAAATGTCAAGGGTTATGAAGTCAAAGGTAGAGGGTTAATTGGATGCACTTAACAGAGCAGAGTCAGAAAAATTAACCTTTTGCATGGCATATCGCCTTCCATAAACCTTGCCCAGTGTGACACAAATGTTCATTGCGTTCAGGATGAAAACAGCATCGTGTTAATGATGACCATTTCAGCTGCAAAGTGATATCTCCAGTCGCATTATTTAAACTTTTTGTTTTAAATGGACAGTCAATTCACTCACAGCTTCCATTAATTTTAAATGTCAGCTACTATCTTGATTTGAATAAATGTGAAATTATAAATTCTCAAGGCTTAATTTGAAATATTTTTTTAGCTTGAGTTGCATTGCAAATCCTTTTTCATTATCAAAAATTCATGTGGAGCATGATAAATTTAATCCTGTTAATGGTCAAGAGCATGCACTTTATTTTTTCTAAATTTTGCAGTTTATTTGTAGTTCATACAACTTCTTGTTATTTTCAAGATTAAAGGGTTTTTTTCACAAGTTTTCTAAGGTTTTTTTTTAAACTGGTATCATTTGTTTCTAGATTCAAGTTTAAAACTGCCCAAAGACATTTTTTTAATTATTTCTAATATTCTTAAATTGAATGAAGGATGTAGTGCAATTCAGTTCAAAAATAATCTTGAAATTAATTCAAAATTTGAGGCTAGAATGATGATAATTTGTTTTCTGTTTTTGTACACGATGTTTTATTTTTTCTGAAATTATTGTAAGGTTTTCCAGTCTTGTTGAATATAAATCAATATAATGTAAGCTAGTGCCCTTATGCTGACTATGGCTGCAACCAACCCTGCCCATATAAACAATTTCTATTGTCTCGACTTACGATTCATAAAAGAGACTTAGAGAGAACACGCACCAAAAGTGATGTCACTCTCTCCAGCATTCTCGCTTACAGCATCTGGTATTCCCAAGCAGTCACCCATCTAAGTACTGACCAGTCTTAATGTTGTTCAACTTTTGCGATCAGACAAGATCCAGTGTATCTAATGTAATTTGGCCATACATATTGAATTAAAATTGGCACTTCAAGATCAAAATGGTCATTTAATTTGGTGAAAGAAAACTTCTTTCTCAATCCTCTGTTATGTTCTTCACAGTTAGAATAAACATGTAATAACTGTACTGAGAAAGAGTTTTACTTTTAAAACAATGATGGAATAATTGTACTGAGAAAGTCTTACTTTTAAAACAATGCTTTTTAATTCAAACCGTACAATCTAATTTTGAGAATTCTTTGCCAGTGATGATTAGAAAAGCTGGAAGTTTTAAAACTGGTCTCAAAAAGACAAGTGACATTGGGCTATGATACAGAATAACTGCTGTTGAAGAAAAATGTACGTTATTTTGTCCTTGGTAATATTCTTTTATTTACTGGTTGGTTATAAGAAAATAAGATATGGTCTATTTCTACTATTCAAGATTCATTAAGTGATTATAGAATTGATATCAGATTCACTTTAGAAATGGTTTCCATTAAAAGAGAATTGCCTTTATTCTGTGGATTTTATGACTAGTATTTGACTTTTAATTCAACCAATATAATCTAATTCTAAGAAATATTTGCCCGTGATAATGAGAAAAGCTGAGAGTTTTAGAACCGGCATCAATTAGATGGGTAACTTTGGACTATCATACAGGTTCTCTTGAGAGAGATTAAAAATACAATTCACTCTGATTAAGATTCTCAATGTTTTTTTATCTTTTATCATAGAGTAGAAGAAGCCATTGTTATTGAAATGTCAAATATGTCTGTACCTCACATGAAAGAATAACCATAGCTTGCACATGTACCAGAACTAATTATCAAAAAATTATCTTGAATCATAGATCTTTGATCTGAAATCACCTAAAAAAATTCAAGCACAAATTTTCAAAGATGTAGCCCCAAAGCTGTGACCATGAGCACCCGGAGATGTATACATACACACACACAAGCAAAGAGAGGAGAATCCGTTGTCCACTTGGCTGGTTAATCAGGTGATTTATAAATCTACAGTAATTTGATTTATGCAAATTTACATTTTCATCTCTCATTCAATATCAAAACTAGCTTCCCACTTAGAGTGCTTTCACAGTTTATAGCAATAATTGATTCCATTGAAAACAGAAATATTGAATATGAAATGTGGTTCACCAAACTTATATTTGCATTTTATCAATAAACTTATTATAGCATAATTATTCAGGGAATTATGCATGACTGATAGACAAACTGAATAAAAAAAGCTAGAAAGTTTGTCTCCACATGAAGTTCAGAAAAACAGATGTCATGTACAACAAATACATGAAAGACAAAGATAGAACAATCAGAATTAAAAATGCTGAACTGGAGAGAGTAGACCACTGAATCTACCTATGACAAAGAATTTCCATTAGATCCTCAAAAGTAAGAGAAACCAAGCAAAGAATCACTCTAGGAGAACAAGCTTATGGTAGAGCAAACTCAACTGTCAAGAACAAGAAAATCCCACTAGTCCTAAAAATAAGAGTATACAACCAATGCATCCTCCTGATAATCACTTATGGAGCTGAAACATGGAACCTAACCAAAAAGTTAAGCCTCAAAATGAGAACCATGCTACGTGCACATGAGAGAATCAGGGAGAGATCACAAGATAGCATAATATACAGGTGGAAAAACAGGAGTCTGAAGTATCATAAATCCATTAGTAAAACACAAATGACAATGGGCTGGCCATGTTTTAAGAATGTCAGACAACCACTGCACATCATTACTCATAATGTGGATACCCAGGGGTCATATACACTAATATGCAAAATGTAAGATGGCATGACAAATTAGAAGAAGTTTAGGAAGTATGGGCTCTACAGCGCCCATGATAGAGAGGTTTAGTAAATCTTGAGGGAGGTCTACATCCAACAAAAGACACTCAAAGGTTGATGATAATGATGATGATGATATTTTTCTTGAAATACCATTTTTTGAGAAATCTCACTTATCATGAACAGTAAGATAAAATACACCTTTGGGCACTCATATACATATTTTAGGAACATTGTTCTAAACCAATCAAAGTGAAAATCTGCTTGTGACTCAAGTCAGCACTTTCTGTCTGTGTCAAATATTTGTAATTGCAATGTATACAATCTACTTGATAGCATTATGTCAGTTTAACATTTTTCTGCTGTGCCAAAAGTAAGAATCAATAACAACATTTCAGAAAACCAGTTTTATTCGACCAGACATTGCTGTAAGCATCATCAGGATTGTTTTTATTTTTTGGTTCTAACAAGTTTTATTATTTAATACATTGCATTCATGACAGGTTTTCTCTGACAGGACACTAATATCCTTCTAACTATTCTTGCTTGCTACCAGTGGTGTAGCGCTAAGAGGGGATGTGAGGGAACACAAGGTGGCCCAGCTCGTGTGAGGGGAGTGATCTATTGAGCAAAGCAAGTACCTTGATACAAGTTATATAGCTACAATGCACTATTTTGATGGTATGAACAGATAAATAGAATGAGAATTTTAGCAGTACACAGAGCATGTGAGAACCCCCCCCCTTTCAATGGAGTAAAGGAAAGAAATCCCCAAGTCTTCACACAGCACTACACCGCTGGTTGCCTCCTTTTTTCTGCAATAATCATTATATACAAGCCTGGCTGCTGCAGGGTCAAACACCACTCCTCCTTCCATTGTAACCGGAGACGATTAGTGCAAGATTGGTATTTTATATGTAATGAATAGATTTGTAGGTATATAAGACATGTCAGTTTAGATCAGTTGGTACGACAGCTGCCTAAGTCATGATTTCAAATCATGGTAGGGAAATGTTCATTTTATGTATTGGTTTGGTTCAACCCAATGGGACAGATAAGCAGTAAAGAGTCAACTCCCCTTTATTTGGTGAGGATTGTTCTTGTTGTTCTTGTCATGGAGGATAAAACAAAATCAACTCCAAATCGACTGTAGTTTGACAAAATACATTCATTTGCCTCAAAATATTTTGAAAATCAAATGCGAAATGGTCTCTGGTTCTCTTCTTAAGAGTATCTCAAACAGCAGTCTGCAATGGAGCTCCATTTAGAACAGCACTTCTTTATTGTAGTGTTTCTTGAATGAAGTACAAGTATCCCTCGGGGTATTTTGTCGCACTGTAGGGGGATACATGAGATCTTGTTTTCAAGAGTTAATTTTTTTTCAATATCCGTCATGCATAATTCATAAAATAATTATGTGATGATAATTTCACTGGAAAAATGCAAATGGAGGTTCGATAAGCCACATTTCATATTCAATATTTCTATTTTCAATGCAATCGTTAACTGCCATAAACTGTGAAAGCAACAATCTCAATCACATTCATTGTGAGAGGGAAGCCGGTTCTGATTTTGAAGACGGACAATAATCAAGAAAATTGATTCATAGTTTGCCATGAATTTAGTGATGAATTCTTAATATTTGAAATGAAGCATTTAAATGTTTTTTTTTCCAATTACAAAGATGTTGCTTAATGAGTTAGACTCTGATGGTACAGTGCAGTATTATACTTCTTTATATTGGTAATTTTTTTTTACCGAAAGTATTTTGTGCTGGTCAGAAGGTACTTCTCTGAAAAAATATTTCATAGCAGTTACATTATTCAGAAAAGTTTGAGAAGTGCTGCTTTATTGTACCCAACTAGAGATAATAATAATTATAAAGTCCCTATTGGACAAAAGTGCTTGAAAAACCCATGTAACCATCACAGTAAAAATGTAACACCTATTAAAAAGAATTAGAGGAAAGTGAAATTCATCAATAAGTTACTTAAAGGAAACAGAACTGGCGCTACAAAGTGTATTTATTTACTGAATTCATCAAATTAAGTCTAGGTTTTTGATTTAAAACTTCCTAATATGTGTATGTATATAATAGGGTAACTGATTCCAAAGTCTTGGTACTATATAGATGGAACTCCTGCACCTATGAGTCGTGTTCGTAAAGACAAGTCCTACAGTCAAATCATCAAAGTTTCCGATGTTAATCAGAGTACAGAGTTCATAGGGGCACACATCATGCAAACATTGATTATTATAATCGAAATTAGGAACATGACTGTCTTCTGTCTCACGCTAATGTAGACTGATAATGCCTGTCCTAATTGATTCATGTTTGGTACATCTCAAAACTAACTGGAAGTGAAATCATTCAAATCATAGAAAAAATAAATATACTTCTCTCCTGCTTCATCTTAATGAATACGAAATAAACTGAGAGTCAATTACTATATTCTAATCATCATTAGGAATACTATCAAAATGAATGGGGCTGTAGTGAAACATATTGGTGCGATTTTCAAGTGCCCAGAATTCGGCAAAATGTTGCCTAATTAGTAAGTAAGCAGAGTCCTTACGCTTCAATCATCTCCACTTATCTCATTACTACTTACTCGTTAAATTTGGTATGTGTGAAATAGACTTTAAGGTGACAAACAACAGAAGTGGCATCACACACATTGCCCTTTTGCAATAGCTGGGGGGAGGGAGGGGGTGTCAGAGATGGATTCGTTTCATTTCAAAAGGGTATCAGTGCCGAGTGAATTCAAACGGTCGCTGCAGCTTATTATCCTAATTACTTAATTTTTTGCACTGTTCTGAAATGTCAAGTACATTTTGTTTTTAAAACTAAACTCGAGTCCCAATGTAGCATTCTCCATTGGTCCCTGTTTATCGACTGTTTCACGGCTTGTTAATGTGGCACTGGTCATTGGAAGTGTATTCAGACAGCACTGTATGCGTTGATCTTAGAGACGTGTCCACCTGAGCTTCTTCAGATCAAGGTAAAAGATGTTCTTTGCAGTTTAACCATGCTTCTTCTCTAAACTATTCTCCAAACTATTTTAGGCTTCACCGGTTGATCAATACTAAAGTGAGGACCTATTTGTATCTTTGAAACCTCACAGTGAAATATTACAATTCTTAGTTTCAAACGATTCCAAATATTTTTCTTTTATTTATCAATCATTGATCTCTGCCAATGCTAAGTAGCTATCATTTTGCAAGTTTGTTTTGTATTTATTCATCAACCACTACAATTAGACCGAGACAATAAATAGAATTCATTAAATGATAAGTGCCAAGATCTAGGGTGGATTTAGCTAGTTTCTGACCAGTAGAATACATTATAAAGAGGCCCTAAATTTAGAAAATGCTCATAGTATTAAAACATATACATTTTTCATTTGAAAAGTAAATTTTCATATTTACTATAGAGCCGTATAATACGACAAGTATCTGACATATCAGGTGAAGTATTACACTGCTTTCATTTTGATCTTTGTGCAACAGCTATGACTTCAGTTTCAAATACCTTCTTATTTATGCATTGTATATGTATCATATAGATGCTACATTCCAATTATATACTGCATTAAAATAATTTGAATAGATATTTAGCAAAAATTGCTAACCTGAAACACCTGTTGGTTCATTAAAGTAAAAGGCAACATTGGACTATTATAATAGACTTGACAAGTACAGAATCATTTAATCAGTATTGATAGTTTTTGAGGGGCTCATAAAATTGGTATTCAGCATGAAGACCAAAAAAATTTGCAAGTGTTACTTGTGTTACACAGTTAATTCAGCACAAAATATTTTTTATAGATTTAATTCTCTTTTGTTCTTATTTTCATGATACCTGCCTGCAGGTAAAAAAAACTTTCCAAAAATAATAAAAAATCTATCCTTTACTCTGAAACATCTCTTCTCAAACTAGGCTCCAAGGAACTTAAGGGTTGTTAAGAATTCCACAGAAATTTCATACTTGCATGAAAAAAAGTACCTTATTTTTGCTTTGTTTGGGTTTTTTTATATGCCAAGTCACAATATCTGTTTTGATGACATTTAACACTAGAAGCTTCATAATTTTCAATAATCGTAAAAGGTCCGTGGCAGTCATTTTCCACAAAGATCATAAATTTCCTTTCTTTTTATAGAAAATTATATAAAAAGCGACAAACTCAGACGATAATTATGATTAGGATTCCAGATATGTGATTTTTATTGATTTTGTTGAATTGTATATTGTTAGTCATTCATAACATAATAATGTATAATACTCATGGATTTTTGAACACACTAATGTGTCATTAGCTGCACATATAATATTTTTATGAGAAGGTTCCTTGAAATATGAATATTATTTCAAGGTTTCCTCCAGTCTAAAAAGTTTGAGAAAGACTTCTTTAAAGATTGGCAACTCATTTTAGAGATAAGAGTGCAAACAGTCAGAAGTCATTTGTTTCTAGTAATATCTTCAATACCTATCATTATGTTGGTGTTATAAGAAACCATCAACCAAAACTGTCAACATGTTTCAGTTGTTTTAAATGGGTTTGGCTGGCTATCTATGCATCCAATAGAGCTACAGGGATGAAAAAGACTTTTTTTTTTTAAGAATCACATTACAGATATGTAAACATGGCTTATTAACCCATTAACTTTGGCAGGTGACAACAAGTAATAATTATCTACTGCAAGATAAAAATCCCTTGTCCACTGCAAGATAATCCATTGCAAGTTATCCATAGCAAGACAAAAGCTCTGACTCATGAATAGAGCAGAGTTTGAATGAATCACAATAAAACAGAAATTTTACTGAGTTAGACGCAGACTTGAGAGGACAGAAATTTGCGTCATCCTCTGTTAATGGGTTAACATGTTCTACTTGAGTGATTCCTATAAACAATTCTGAGCAGAGGATCAGAAAATGTTTGGAAGGATCAGTTAAAAGTGATAAAATATTTGATAGGTAACAACAACAAGAAAAAAGAAGAATCTAATCTATTGGGAAAATTGATGTCAAGACTCACAATACACACATACAGACACACATGCATATGTATATCAATCATTAGCTGAATTTAGATCTGTTATTTTCAAAGTATAATGTTTGATTCATATGATTATTTTCTGATGCTGAATGAAGTCCATTGATAAAGGAGATGCAGACTTGAAGATGTATACACCTCTGTGTGTGTGTGTGTATGTGTATGTGCCTTGTGTGTGTGTGTGTATGTGCCTTGTGTGTGTGTGCATGCAGAGAGAAACAAGTTGAAAAAAGTTTGGGGTTTTTTTTTCAGTGAAAAATAAATATTTTTTAAAAATAATCTCTCTTGTCTGTTCTAAAGTCAGATAAAACCATCTCTCTTGATTGAGATGATATGAGGAAAGATGTATTCGATAGTTGGCTTGGATTCAATATTTTCACTTCAATAAATGTTGAAACTCCACATGAATAGATGTTCATTCGAAAAAGAAGGAAACCTTTCCCTTTACCAAGAAAAAAAATGAGCAAATTATGCAAAAGAAGTTTCCCAAAGAAAGATCAACAGATTCTCTCACATTAAAATTGTCAACCTCCGCCATGAACTGACAGCTAGACTTTCTTTAACAGACAATAAATATGTATTCACAAAGGGGCACAAGAGATTTTCTATTTTTCATGAACCAAATTTTTTTTCAGTCCATTCTATCAAAAGAACTACTGATTCTATTGTGATAGAAATAGTCTTGATAATTTACTCAGCTGTGACTATGCAGTCATTTACTCAAGATCTATTGAGAGATGATGGGTTGATATCATTCAAGCTGACAAGTGTAATGGATATAAATGCAGATTAGTTTCCCGAGTAGATCAAGAGCACAATAAATTGAAGCAAAGTTATTGCTCAAACATAAAGATTGACTGACATTTACTGACTTACAAACAAAAAAAACTTTTTTGATTTGTACATATCTATAAAACTTGGTATTGCTATTTCTGATAACACTTCTTTCATCTTGACAAAAGTTATTTTATTCATCTATACCTATACCGGAGCAAGTTGAAAATTTCAGCAAGCAAATGCAAAAATGACTTAAAATGCTGGCTCTTTATCATGAAAACACAAACCCAAAACCAGACAGCTAACTCTATGTAGTATAGTGAAGATATCACAAGAATATATCTGTACCTTGCATGTACCAGAATTAATTATCTAGAATTATCTAAAAAATTGTCTAAAAAAATACCAGCACAAGATTGGAGCACTGTTTGTCAAAAATGGTCAAAGAGACCCAAAAAAGCACTTTTTGGAAAGGACAAAAAAATATTTCTAGATGGTGCCTAAAGAGCAAATTTTCAGGATTGTAGCCCCAAAAATGTAACTGAGAACTTGAGGACACAGACTCACAGTTTGGCAGTGATTCAATACGGTATTTTTTTGAGGCAAGAAATAGTTTTAAAGATAATTTTGTAAAAGGGCTATCTACCGATGACTTGGTTGTGATTTCCGTCATGGTAGGGGAATGCTAGTTTTGTATATCAGTTTGGTTTAATAGGACATGACAGACAAACAAGTATTTACTACCCTGGATTGGGTGAGGATTGTTCTTGTTGCTTTTGTGGTTCTTGTTCTTGTTACGGTAGAAAAACCAAGTCAACTCCAGCTCCTGACTTGGACAGGAGTGTGATAATAAAACTTGCTCTTGAAATGCAGTTTCCGGGGATATTTAACTCTCATTGTTAGATTTCAAAATATCTTCTCCGAATAATAGTGCTAATTAGTGAAAATTTTAATTGGCCCTGAGACTTTCCTTTCTATTAGTCAACTAGAAGCTCTTTCATTATCTAGAGGATGGATGTCTGCAATTGATTAGCTGCCTGAAATTTGTTATCGATACCAGTAAAATTGGCCTTCTCTTCCATTCATGAATTCAGCCTGTAAGAAATTCCTTCATCTTTTTGATTCGCAACAGAATTATCGCCTAAAAATATAATTTGAGTAACTATGAAAGTAGTATGAAATCATTGATGATAATAAAGTTTATACTTCAGTTTTGATGTTCAAGTTTTCTGGTAACGTCATCTTTTGATATTATAGAATGTTTGTTAGTTCATGCTGATATTCAATTTATTAATGATAAAATGCCTACAAACTGTATTCTATTCGCAGCTGATTGAAGATGCACTTTACATTATTAAAGGCTTGATGCAAATCTCATTAAATAATGCTGGAAAATAAAGTTACAGTATGTAACTATAAATCCCGATATTCAAATGCAGTTTCTAATTTTATGATAGTCATCTTATGCCTGACCAATCTGCAACCTATTGCAACTGCAGGGAATTTTAGTCATTATGGCTCAACAAAAATGTCCATAACGTTATCGTTAGCTTGCTCAAATTAAGTATAATAAAAATGTTTGTAGAAGAAAAGACATCTTACTTGGTTAAGCTAATAACTTAGTGAAAAAAACTTTATTATATGAATTTGTTCCTTTCTCTTCAGAAATGCAAGGGAGATGTATGTACAAGATACAAAATATGAATGGTATCTTATGCTATGCAGTGGATATACTACAATGGTCAACTTTCACTCTTGTCAAATTGCATCCATAATTCTAGAACATAACCTGAGTGCAAGTCGATGCATGGTAGAATCTTATTTAGGCTATATAACTTTTATTGTTTTCATTCAAACTACTATAACCAACAGATTATTGCATCATAAGATAGAAAAAATCAGTTATTCATTTATATATATCCCACCCCAAATAATTCCCCAGACCAAATCCAAGGAAGATATGACATTATCCTAATTAGTTGACTTATTTAACTCTTACATTCATACAAGGAAAATTGAATATCAATTTTAGGGGATATAATTTTTGATTAAAATTATCTCCCTTTGACTATTTGGTGACTTATTTTTTATTTTTACTCCATTTACAGAAGATTTTCACTATATTTTATGCTATTCCTTGAAGAGTCAATTACAAGTTTCAAGCAGTTTATGATATTAAAACTTAATCAGCAATTTGAAGAATTCCCTAAGGAAAAATGGATCAAGAAAATAGCCAAGCACTATTAATGTAATACATAAAGCTAAAGGTGAGATACTCAATTAAAAAATCCAGTATGGTAACTCATTAAAAGTTGCCCTCAGCAGCCTTCAAGCACAATGACAATTAACTTCCTGTTCATACAATTTATGTTTCAATTAGCTGAACGTATGGAAATTCCATTGTTATCTCTGCACTTCTCTCACATTTTCTTGTATTTTTTCATTCAATCTCTTATCTCTTCCGATCTTTGTTGCTTGTTAGAAACTGTAAATCAAAACTGTCACCAAAACTGTCAAAATAGGTTAGTTCAGTTTCGAAGTCAGTCTGGCTTGCTAAATATATGTATACATCACACATACAGGCTGCACCAATGGAGCTAAAGGGCTGAAAATTCAAACATTTACTCCTTATTATGTCTACAAAAAATGATTCCATTCCCTAAATAGATCTTTAGTGTAGGTTTCAATTTGCAATGTAAGTTTATGCTAGATTGGTCCCTAGTTTGTGTCTGGTCCTTCGTATTTTTTTTAGTGATTACTGCCCAACAAAAGGTGGGAGAATTAACTCATTCATTGATCCCCCTTCTTCCAATGTTTTAATTGATCACTGCCAACACGACATGCTGCCAAAGGACACTGGTCACATGACAGTTTCTATTGAGTGCCCACCTAGACCTGTTCATCTTTGTATCTAAATGTTATACAAACTTGGATCAGAGCAGAGGGAGGGGTGTGTGGATCTCCTTAACTCTCCTGCCCTGGATCTATGCTTATATATTGCAAGTAAGTATCATTCAATAAGAACCCGAAGAAGAAATTTTACTTGTAATTTCTGGTATTCATTGATCAGCGACATAATGATTTCTTTGAAATTCTACAATCAAATTTTATGAATCGGTGTATAAACCATTTATTTCAAACAAGCACCAAGGCTGGCAATTTGCCGAAAAAGTTTTTATTTATTTTGAAATCCAAATAAATCATATTTGCTATTGGGTGTGTGGTAATAGGACACATGGCTGCGAAATACAACGATCTACTCAATTAAGTCTTTGAATGGTAGCAGCCAGTATACCAACCACCATTTGGAAGTCTATAAACATTGTTCACCAGTCACTGACGTGTTTCGCTTACAAATATCAATATGTTCTGACACCCCAAGAATCATGACCCACTGACTCTAATCTGACCTGAGGATATTGATCAGGCATTGCACAAATCATATTTACTGTTTGTTTTCCCATGTGAGCTTTTGTGCCTCTGAAATCTTGACCATCTGACCATAATCTGACCCAGAATGTTGGTAATCTGAGTGTTGGTCCCTGGACTCCTTGTGGTCCGTGTGAGGGAGTCATACACGTGAAAGGTTCAGAGTTCAAAGAATTGAATTTTCGAGATTAAAGATGAAATTTTAGAATTTTCATTTTTTTGCAATTTCTGCTGTGTATAATATGTTAGAATAGTTGAAATATTCACCCGTGTTAACTGATATCCTGCTCAATCTAAAAGCCGAGTGATTTAGATCGATTAGATCTCATTGAACTGTACAAAAAATATTTCAACAGATGAGTTTTTAATCTAAATTTCCGAAGCCAGAGCAATACCATTGGAAATTAATTATCGATCCAGATTTTAATAATAATAGAGTTCTTAAAACATTTTTTTTACATCCAGTAACCCAGTGCAAGGTTGATTTTCATCAGGGATTTGCTAAGGGTGAGATAACCTGACAAAGCCCATCCTTCTTCTAGCAGGCTAAGAGTCCGAGTTTTCCATACAGACTGATTGCTAACCATAGCTAGAGAGCCCACTCTGCCCCACTGTTTATCCGTAGCCTGTAAGGAGAAGAGATTGATTCGTGCCTCTCCCAGTTGCGTTAGTGCAAAGAGAACACAAAGCTGGCTGATTCCATTCTCAATGCCCGTTAACCATCAAGTCATTCTGCTCCTCCTCTTGAGACGTAACAAATAAATAAATTGCTTGAAATTCCTGGTTGTAAAATTTACGGACAGCTGAATAGGATCACAGCTACTTCAACATAAATCTTGACATTTGTGTGCGATCTGTTATAGTAAAAAAGCAGTAAAATTTGCAGAAAAACACCGCCATCTTTTCAGTTATTCTGTTTACAAATGCTTCATCATTCGAAATAATGGTCAAACTAGCTTTTGATACCAATCAACAGCTTTTCAAGATGAAAGTCAGTGGAAATTTGAGTTAGAAGCCAATGATCCTGATGGTGCCAGAAATATTATTCTTTGAATAATTATGACAGCTGCTTTATATGAAAAATGGTTGTGTGTGTGTGTGTGTATATATATATATATATATATATATATATATATATATATATGTATATAGTCCAGATATAAGTATGCAAAAGAAATCTATACCACAAGTCATATGAACTGATTCGAAAAATCTTTATTTCAACAGTGGAATATATATATATATATATATATATATATATATATATATATATATAATATATATATATAAACATACATTGTTAGAAATAACTGACAAACTCTCTATTTAATCTGGGATATTTTTCTAGTTTGCATAAGTTTAAATTTCCAATGCACTTGTCCTGTTGTATGTATATATATATATATATATATATATATATATATATATATATATATATATACGTATATGTTTCCCCCACTGTCCAAAGATAACTGTTGCTATAAACCCTTCCATGAGCCAAAATTGCAAAGAAGCAAAAAAGTAGTTTCCATCAATTTATATGGGAAGATTTTTTTGAGCATTTCCCATCTTAAAAAAACTTGCATAAGACTTTGACTCCAGTGCTGTAATGAATGTAGGGAAGGATGACTTAAATTCTGAAAGGACTTGTAAGTTTAGGGTAGGTTTCCAGAATGTTTGTTAGCAAAATATGAGGAGCAAAGCAGTCAAGCATTCTATTGTATTTCAAACCTTCCATTTCAGCTACAGCTGACCTTGTAGATATGGCACAAGGTTATTTTTTGGATATGGGAATGCTCAAAAAAAAATTCCAAAATAAATCAATGGTATTTGCTTCTTTGCTTTAGCCATTTCAGATAGTGGGAAAAACCTGTGCTAATATAGGTGTTTTGTAAAAGCAAAGTAACTTTTTGCAAACTTTAAAAAACAAGTAGCTCCATCTTCTTTAATTGTTTATTCTATTTACGTTGTCAAGGACAAATGATACTTTCACTGTGTAATAACAGGAGATCATTTCAAATATGAGTTTCAATATAGTATATCATCAATTTGTAATCATTTTGTCGGATCATACATCCATTTCTTAATAGCATAATTGTCAGGTTGAAAGAAACAAATAGAGCAGATCATGAATAAACAAAAAATGAGAGTTTGGAGTTAAAACAGTTATTTGGGCCTTTGCATAACTGGCGGCTGTTTAGCTCAAGGGTTGTAGCTAGGCCATGTTGAAGCAGCCACTCTATCAGTGACAGCTTTGATTCTTGCATTCTTTGATTGTTTATATATATATATATATATATATATATATATATATATATATATGTATCATAAGAAGTCAATCAAAACTTTCTTCAAATCTATGAACATAGGTTACTTCAGTTTTTAAGTTTGTTTGGCTGGCTATGTATGTAAGTATTATGTATACAGGCTTCACCAACAGAACTGGAGTGTTGAAATTTACCTGTGACAAGACATTTTGTCAAGATATCTGGTGAAGGTGTAAAGTGCAGGATTCATGTCTTTCTCAAGAAAATTGGCACAAAGCAAACTAAAGTAGCCTCAGCTGAAATTCAAAACATAATGCCACTCCAAACTTCTTATCTATGTATAAATATCTATATTTAAATTAAGTCACTATTCCCTTTGAAGTGCAGTGGTACACTGCTTCCAGCACTTCTGCCACTCATGGAATGCCCCCTGAAAGTCTAGCTCTTTAGGCATGTCAAGTGCAATCAACAATTTTTGCTGGATTTCCTCCATGGTGTCAAAACAGTGAAGCTTGAACTTCATCTTTGGGAAAGTCACCGGGAGCCAAATCTGGTCAGTAGGGTGGATGTTGAGTGACGATCGTGCTGGTGCGGCACAAAAAGTCATATTTTCAATGCACTGTTAGTTGACATCCATCCTGAAATCACAGAGGATCAAGTGAACGTTGTCATAGAAACACGTGTACCACAGTTCAGGATGTTTACAGCATGGTGCCACATGGCATGCTTATTTGTGATGATTACTGCTCACTTCCTGTTTCACATACAGAACTGTTCAGCAGTCAGTTAATTCACAAAAGGGATAGTTTCAGATCTCTCTGATCACAGCTTCTATATCTATATATTCATTTCTGTCCATATATATATATATATATATATATATATATATATATTATACATATATATAGCAATATGATATGGTTGTAAATTGAGTTGGCCAAATGTTTGTTCTGTTTTTTGTCATTAAATTACATTTGGAACATTTAGTTTCAACTCACTTCATTCAAAATGATCACTTTTGTTCGTACTGTAGAGGCTGCTATATCAGTATGCTCTTTCGAAATAATTTGTCAGAATTGCTTATTTCTATTCATTGATTCTAAAAATGAAGATGAAAAAAAAAGAAGCAATTTAGGTATATTATATTCTTCTTTTTAAAGTTAAAAACATATATAAACATAAAAAAGATTTTTACAAGTTATGGAGAAGGTATTGTGAATGATCAAATGTGTCAAATTTGGTTTGCAAGGTTTTCTGTAGGAGATTTGTAGCTGAACAATGCTCCATGATCAGATTGACTAGTTGAGGCTGATAGCAATCAAATCAAGATATCACTTGGGAATAATGAACAATATATTTTACACACCAAATGTACAAAAAAATATTTGAGTCAAATACTGAAAATCATCTGCACTAGCATGGTTAAGTAAGTCACATCTATGTGTAGCTTCCACATAAGTTAAGCCAGAAGAACACGTCTGGAACATGATTTCATGTTGGGTTAGCCATATACACATATAAAAAATGATTCGTTTTTCA
Source organism: Thysanoteuthis rhombus (assembly GCA_963457665.1). Taxonomy (NCBI): domain Eukaryota; kingdom Metazoa; phylum Mollusca; class Cephalopoda; order Oegopsida; family Thysanoteuthidae; genus Thysanoteuthis; species Thysanoteuthis major. The sequence continues at coordinate 47,476,998 of OY735213.1, forward strand.
TATGTACTGACATGCATATTAGCAAATATGCAAGGATATTGCAGATGTATACATAGATATAGATAGACATTTGCTCCGAAATTTAAAAAATTCATTCCTTATTATAAAGACAATGTTATCTGTAATGTGAAAAAAAACAACCCCAAAACAAGTACCAATATGGAATATGTTATATTTGGAAAAGAAATGGTTTGGGGTCAATCGACTTGAAAGGAAGCAGAATGCCAAAAATCATTAGCAGACAGTTATTAATGTTCTTCCCTCTGGCATCTACAGAAAGAAAAATAATAATTGCATGTCGTATTATTCATGGCTTAAAACAAAAACAGCCAGCAACTGAGAGGAATAATTGTTGTAGTCATTTTCTATTCTTTATTTTTTATATTATTATCATTATTATTAGAATTATTGAATGGCTAATGAGACTCTGAGGGAATGTGCAAGCTCGAGTAGTTTCTGGCCAAATGCACCTTGTAACATTGGCAAACAAGAATAGAATAAAAGAACAGCATTGGATTGCGGAGATTAGCTTTCTTTGAAAAATAGCTTTGTTTTTGCTTATTCTTCAGGGTATCAATATTTATAACCTTCTTTAATCTGTTTGTTGTTGCTTGATGCTCTTTGGAAGTTTTAAGGCTAAGTCTTAACTCCCTCTTAAGAAAATCAGCTTATAGCAGAAATCAAAGGATAGATTTGAGTCGACCAAGGGTGGATGGATTGATGGAAATTTTCTTAACGAACAAAAAGAGTGAGATGCAATTAAAAATGAAATCTGCTTGATTATTCCATTAATATCAATGTTCGGTGAATTAAGATGTCTACGGCAGCCATTGATGAATGCTAATGAATGCTGACTCAATGAAAGTCGGGGCTTCATCCCAGACGACAAATTATGCGTCTCATTTATAATTAACATGTTGTGAAGCCGCTGCTGCTACTTCTGTCAAAGCAGGGAAGAAATGTTTGCATAATCATTTTCTTTTCCTTATTAATCATTCTATGTAGAAACAGAGTCCCAAGAAAAGATATAACAAACTGGAAACTTCATCTTCAAATCATTTATCAAAATCAATCAGCACTTTGAAAATTGATTGCTTTGTACCTCATTGGGATGGGTGTCTAGCAATTATAACCAAACTTATAATTTTGTAATTTGTTGCTACCTTCCAACATGACTCCAGTCCGATCACTGAATTTTAGAAATTGCTGAAATTGTGTTGATAGAAAATCTTTTCTATGAACTATCTTTTGAAGGCAGCAGTTTCAAAAATGGGGTCTGACAAATAATGCTTGTGGGTCCGCAACAGCGCTCCATTAAACCTGATATAGCAAATCTTGTGACGGAGAAATATCATCATCTATTGCTCAGTTATTAAAAACTATAATTGTTGTACACAGACCTATATCATACAATAGAATAGGTAATCTATTTTAAATGAATATTTATTTATTTTTTTTGTTTTTCAAATTGTTCAATATTGTAGTTCATTGACTACAGCCTAATGCCTTCTTGAAGTCTATAAATGCTACAGCAAGTGGCATTTTGTTTTCTGTTGCTTTCTCCTTCAGCTGGTTTATTGAATAGAGATGGTCCATGGTCGAGTAGCTTCTTCTAAATCCAGCCTATTCCAATGGTTGGTTTTCATCTAGTGTTTTAGTGATCCAGTTGGTGATAATTTTTGTGAACAGTTTATATATGCTGTTGAGTAGGCTTATCAGCCTATAGTTGTTGAGGTCTTCTGGGTTTCCTTTTCTATGTAGAAGCATTATGATAGCCGTATTCCATTCTTCTGGGACTATACTGAGATGAACAAGACAAAATCAGAAAATGATGAATCCGCGACGCCCATGATAGAGAAATGTGGCGGATCCTGGGGAAGGTCTATGTCAAATGACGGATATTAAAAGACTATGATGATGATTACAGTCTAAAAACTAAATACTGAGTCCCTCGGGTTATTTCCTTTGTAGAAGGGGTCCTAGAGTTTTCAAAATTTCTAAACCACTGATAAGAGATTTAAAGCTGCGATATCTAAGCAGGGGCAAGTCGTTATTTCTCTTTATCACCATTTGTGGTCAAACCAAAGTCTAAATAAGACAGAATGAGCGTCTGCAAAGGGGCAAGCCTTCTCACCCAAAGTGATGGGGTTTAAAAGTTGTGACCTAATAGTCAATAAAGGATAATGGTGCAATATAATCATTCTACGTCACACCAACTTGATGTTCTCATGTATAGAGACAGTATAATTATCTGCTAATGCTCGTTCTATCAAGTTATGCATATCCGTCAACTGTCAAATTTTAAAGTTGGTCATACTTACTCACACTACAAAAGACCTTCCCCAGGATTTGCCACATCTCTCTATTGTGGGCATTACGGAGCCAGTATTCTCTGAATTTATCTAGTTCCTTTGTCCATCTTGTATTCTGCCGACCTCAGTTTCACATGTGATCCACAGGGATCCATGTTGGAAGTTGTGATGTCCATCGGTTGTCTGCCATTCTTGTAACATAACCAGCCCATTGCTATTTAAATTTTTTAGGAGATTCTATGGTGTCTCAGACTCCTGTTTTCTTCCTTATATACTGTGTTTTCTTGTGATCTCTCCATGTGTAGTTGAGAATGATTCTCTCATGCACATGTCGCATGCTTCTCAGTTTGCAAGTCTGTCTCTTGGTTAGGTTCCATGTTTCAGCTCCATAAGTGACCATTGGGAGGATGCATTGGTTGTACATTCTTCTTTTAGGATTAATGGCATCGTCTTTGTACAGGATTTTAGAATATTTCAGTTCTTCCCAATTTAACTCTTAGATTCATGGACCACTTTAAAACGCTGTGGAATTCTTCAATGAATAGAATTTTTTAAGAATAGGTCTGTTCTGTAAATTCAATTAAAGATAAATTTTTTAGGATGAAATGGAGATAAATTGAATTCATACGTACAGTCTGGAGTATAAAACTGTCATGAAGGTAGAAAACGTAGCTTACCACTGCCAGGATGCAGGCTGAAACTTGATCAGTTATCATTGGGTCACCTGAGTGAGAGTGTCTGATGTTGGGAGACCCAAAATTCCCAATGACACAAGGCATCTTGGCACATCCAGAAGATATATAGAAGAAAAAAACAATCAGGAAGGTATACCCAAAAAGATGAATTTGGGTCTGGAGGTGGAATATTTGAGATAAGGTCATATACATGTGTGTATGTCTGTGTGTGTATGTGTCTTGTCCTAATATTGTCTTTAGTTCATCAAGGCCATTATGATGATGTTTTAAGTGTTCAAGAATTTATGGGATTTCATCAATTTGATTCTATCTATCATATATCTGCACTGAAACAATGATTTATATACTAATATAGAGAAAAATGATCTAACTAAAAAGGATAGGATGCTTTCTTATGTCTGTTCTCATTGGTCAGGATACTGAACTTGAGAGGCCATGTTTGAATAAATCATATCAGTTAATCCTCAGATTAACTTCATATAAAACATTAATTCATAAACTAGATCGGTAATTTCTCCAAGAAAACTCAACTGCTGAAATATTTATCAAGTCAAAATAAGAAGTTCCACTACCAATATATCTCATGATCAACATTGTTAACTGATATTTAATGGCATGAATCTGATTCAATCTGTTTGAAAAAGTTTGGAAGAGTCAATAGGTAACAACTACTGTATTCACCATTTTAAGACCCCCTTTTTTTAACCCCCGAAAAAACGTAAAAGAATAACTTTTGTTGTCCAGCCTTACATCTAGCTAAGATGAGTTAAAAGAGCATGCAAAGACTTGCTGATAAACGAAGGGAATTCAGGGAAATGCATTTTTTCTTAATATTCCCTGCTGAAATAAGGGGGCAGGTTTTATGTGTTAACAAATACAGAGCTTTTCATGAATAGATAAACTTAACGTCCACAGATAATTGTAATGGCAGCAATAAAATAACTTGCTAATCCAGTTATTTGTGTTACATCTTTTATGAAGTCAAATATCAGTGATCAAGTCATGATGATTATTTGGACGGAAAGAAAATTAATGTTGCATTCATCACATTCCTGAAATCTGTTTTTTGATCTCAGTTCAAACTAAATGCTTTTGACCAATGATGAAAATGGGTTTTTGGAGCCAAGAATACAATGAAGCAGGATTTGGGAGACTAGCTATACAGTAATGTCTCAATGATTAGATACTGAACATACATAAAACCTTGAAATTGAGAAATACGTGCCGTACCCTGCGTACCCACCTCACACTTCCATCATTGCTTTGGACCACCATATAATTCCCAAGAGGAAGCCATGCTATCATTTGAGTTTCGCTATTTTGGGGACTCAGTTAAAGGCTTCCTGCATCAATTCAATTACAAATCCCTTTGTTTTCAGCTATTCTCGTTAAGCATGATTCTAAGTTAATTCAGGAAGTAACACTTCTAAAAATGTCTGGCTTAACATATTTTTTATGTATTTGAGGACTAATTTTGCCTGGAAACATTCCAAGGCTTATTTGGAGCACATTGAATTTTTTTTTTTTAAATCGAGGCTCTATATTTGATGATTTAACCAATACTAAACGTAAGATCAATTGTATTTCCAATTTGGCAGGGGAAGATAAATACAAATGTATTGAAGCTTTCTTTTCACAGTTAATACTTGCTCTCTGTCTTTATTTCTTTTATCAACATAAATGGAGAGATATAAACAAACAAATACTTTTTTCTCTGGTATGAAAATAGAAATTTACTAACCAGCTTTTTAACCGTTTGATTTATTTGAAGTTTCTTGAGTGGAATTTATCTCAAGCTAACTATGCTATCAAACTCTCTCTCTCTCATATATATATATATATATATATATATATAAAACATGAGTAAAGATATTTTCAAAGGTTCATAACAGATTGTACATTGTTTTGATTAAAAAAGATTCACAAATGATTTTTTAAATGAAACAGAATGTACAATCTGTAATTAACCTCTGAACATATCATTACTCATTTTATAACCACTTTACTAATTGTATTGCTTGCTTTTTGATCTATTTAATCCATATACACGTTTGTTGCATATTCATTACTCCTCACTATATATATATATGTATATATATATATATATATATATATATATATATATATATATATATATATAACCTACCAATCTATCTATACATATATACTATCCGTAACTCTATCTCTCTTTCTTGATAAACATGTATATATTCATGTACCAATTTGTCATTGAAACATAATAACATTTATACAGATGCCACAATATGTTGTCCTTCCAAAGAGGTAAACCTGCAAGTCTTGCTAAATAAACCCAACTCATTTTTTAACTAAAAAGATCTTAATGAATATATTAAGATAAGAAAAGATAATCCACTTATCAAGAAAGATAGAGTTGTTTCTAATATTTGCAGTCCTTATGGAACATATACTCTTACCTTTATAATGTGGTCTTTAATTGATCATTGTTTTTAACTCTTAAATTCATAGATGATTTGTAACCGCTTGTAATTGACAGAGAAACTTTTCAATGAATAATATAAAAAATAAGGGAACTGGGTATTAGAAAATAATCTAAAAAGCTACAAAATGGTCAATGGGAGATAATTCTAATAATTCAGGAGAGTTGATTGTTAGTAGGCAAATTGACAAGCAAAATATTCCTCTGATGATATTCCAAAATTGTCTATCACAGACACTTAACGATTCTCTTGAAATGTTTTTCTCTGAATAGCATCTGGAAAATCAAATAGAAGGCAAAGATTTCATTCACCCACAATTTAATGACTTCAATATCCGAGGAAAATCTATTACATGACATAATTTCTGGGGGCTTTGGAATTTTCAAACAAGTCATCTGATCAGGTTTAGAAATAGAATCACTGTATATAGTCAGTATTAGTGAACAAACACAATAAAGTAGATGGCAGGCAGAGGTATAGCTGGGAATTAGGGAATTGGCTCCTTGAGGGGCCCTCTCCAACATCTTTGTCTCTAGAAATGCAGTAGGTGAACTACTACTCATAAAGCTTTTGGGCCCCCTCCCCCTAATTGGCTGGTGGGGCCTTTTCAAATAGCCTTTTTGCGAACAACAATGCTAATCAATAATCAGAACAGCCTGTTTGAGTTGAAGTAGATAAGTTCAAAATCCAAAGTTGGTAACATTTGCATGGTGTGTGTGCGTGTACGTACATTATCAATTCTTTGCACATATGGACACTTATCCAAGAATCTATCTAGTTGCAAATATCCATTCAAAAATCATCTCCCATGAAAATCTATGAATGAAGAAATGCTGTTTTATCAGAGAATGATAAATGTTCATAAAAGAGAAAAGTCTAATCTGACAAAAGTGATTCATAAAATGTGTTTAATATTAACAGAACATTTTTGAAACTGCTTTACTCGGTCTCTTATAGTCCCAGTGAAAGACTGATAGAGAGAGTGGGGTGTGTCTGACTGCATCATCATCATCATCATCACTAGAACTATTATGAAAATTTTTTTTTTCATCAAATCATCATTTATTATCATAATTAATTCTGTCATAATCACAATTGTCTTCTGCTCTTTTTTTTCCGGCACTGGCAAGCACTTTATCCAAGATTCACATATTAAGCCATTGCCTGCAAAATAACAGGAATTTCAGTCATTTCAGCCAAGTCAATAAAATTCCCTTTTTATTGTGATTGATTGCAACTCGGCTCTATCCGTGAGTCAGGGCTTTTATCTGGCAATGGATAACTATCACTCTTTTTGCAGTTAATGGGTTAATTTGCTCTTTTACTATCGGTAATGTGGTTGGAAATGCCAGTCTGAGCTCCCATTCATCGTCTCTCTTTTAACAGCCTTATCACCTATCTTTAAATGGCAATCGTTGACCACTTCATAATCAACATCATCGTCATCATCATCATCATCAAAAATATCAAGAATATCATAAACTCAGTATCATTCTCATTATCATTATCATCATCATCATCATCATCATTCATCTGGCTTTACTGTGTTTTCCCACTGCAGTTCATCAAATCATTTTTCATGGCACCATTTCCAATTTTTCTTTCATAATTCTTTTTATTTTATTATGGCACATCAGAGGCATTCTTGTTTTTTCACAGACCTTTATGTTATTTGAAACTTTTATAATGCTCTACACAAGGTATATTTCCATGATCCAAGCTCTTCTGATGGTTGTCGACTTCTGGACTTTATTTTAAAGGACAAGTCGCAACCCTTAAAATGCTTAAACAAGTTCTAGGCTGTATGGTCAAACATTGATTCATTTTCTTTCACTTCCCAAAATCTGTGAACAGCTTCAGCAGCTTTCAGGCCCAGTTAAAAAATGATACCTTAAAATTGCAAGAATCTCAATATTTGTAACAATCATAATGACATCCGAAACAAAAGATACATCTGATAATCATTGATAATGATGTGATATATATAACAGTAAAATCAATAATATACTGGAGTCATAGATGGTATTCAGATGTGTTTATGAAATAAGCTTTGGAGTAAAGGTCTGTAGAAAACGAAAATACTTTTGATACACCTTAATAAATTCTTTTTCTTCTTTCACTCTCCAGGTCCATAGCTCTTAGCTATCTCAGCCAAGGGTTAAGGATTGTTCACTTATGAAACTTACCTGTATTCTCTTTATTCTTTTTCTCCATTGATTCCATCCATTTTATACGCTGGTCTTGACAACAAAACAAATTGAATAAAGATATACTGTGTGATATGAAGAGATATCAGTGATAAAATATTCAAGACAAATTGACTTGATCAAAAAAATTAGTTAATAATTTATGAGCATAAATACAACTTATGTACTTCTTGGAAATGTTTTTTTCTTTTTTAAGGTATACATACATGTATGAAATATACTTAAAAATATAAAATATATGAATAAGAGCTTTTGGATACTCTGCTTACTATCAAGTATATATTTTAACATGTAAAAATACATTAGTAAATCAAAATAAAATGATTGTGCTTATTTGCAAAAAAAATGTGTGTAACTGATCCAAAGGTAATTCGAATACAGTTGTAAGTCTTTGATCAGACAACCTTGGGGAGTGGTCATTGCCAGACCACAAAAAATACAAAATAGAAAGTTATTTCATACTTTATAGTTGTAACATAATAAATTTAAGCACTTTATCAATTTTTGATGATTCTTCTAATAGAGTGGGAAATAGAACAATATATTTTTTAATGAAATTTATATAATTCATATTATAATGATTCAAAATCATTTGTGTTTATGAATCTTGATCGGTTGCATTTGAAATAATTTCTGAAATTCAGAAAAAAGTTTGTTACATATATGTCTGATATTATGTGATTACAAATATCGATTAAGAGATCTATTTCACATTTGGTTCAATGAGTTGGTTTAAAAAACCCTAAATTACGTTTCAAACCAAATCAAAGATTTCTAGTCGAAGATCCATAAACTAATTGTGGCAGACTCAAAATATGCTGAAGCATCAGAGTTACTGGACCAGAGAAATACAATCTATAAAGAAGCTCTTTGTTATAAACATACAGCCAAAGATTTCAAGCAATTTTTTTTCTTACAAGGGCCCTAATTTTATTCTAGTGAAAAGAAACTATCAATACAAAGCTGTAAAATGTCACAGTACTTCAAAATTAACTAATGTTTCATATATATCTTTAAACTCTGCACTCATTGAAATCCTGAAAGCTTTGATGAGTCTTATCAATCATTTCAACTCGATGAAATGATTCAAAATATACAAATTATGGACAAAATAAATCACTTGCCAAGATCAGCAGTTAAATTTTTCATTTCATTATGTTCAAATGAGAAAAGATTAAAAAAATACAGGTAATTATACAATTCGGAGAGAAGGATGAAAGATGGAACTGTTTGGAGCCTTTGTTTTTTATATTAGGTGACAATCAGAATTTTTATCTGAACTTTTTGACTGAGCACACTTTCTGAAATATTTTATGATCATCATTCATGCAGAAATATTTACTCTTTTACAGATAACAAAAGTAGTAAATAATGTATGTTTTGAATTATCAAGTTATAATCCGAATGTTGGATAGGATTGACATTAGTTATATCTGCTGTGGTTGAGGATTGTTTCAACTTCAAAATATCCTTCAAGAAAAATACATGTTTCTAATAAATGGTTGATGAAACTTGATAAAAGGCTCAAACAAAATCCTTCTTTCACCATTCTTACTTTATTTCACTTCTTATCTTAATATTATTTGCATGTTATAAATGATCTTGTCTGCAAAATTGAATACAGTAAAGTCATTTTGATGCAACTATAGTCTGTGGCAAACTGGTAAAAGTTTCATTATAAAATGCTGTCTTCATGCTATTAACATTGCTTGTGTGGTTAAAAAGTTGGTAAATTACATAAGTAACTTATATATTTAAATATGGATATTAAAGAAAAATGATTTGCAGATAAATTATTAGCATAAATAGTTTATTAAAAAAATGCTCCCTAATTATAGAATGATGTAAAGTAATAAAACATACTTTAAGTACCTACAAGTGAGCATTAAATGCTTCATAAATATGAATATTTAATATCATCAGAAAAATAAAAACCATATTCCAGGTTTCTTTTGATTATTTTAGGGCTGTGTTGCCAACTTTATTTCAAGTTCATATCAAAAATTGTGTAACAAAACATCTTGAAACACCTAGAAACATTCCCATTCTCCAGATATATATATATTAAAAATCTTAGGAATATACTAAATAACATAAATAAATCAAATCTAATTTTGGTCTTCAATGCTCACTTTATTAAAATATTACTCAATTTATCGAAAACATTACTTATTTTTCAACTGCAAATTGAATAAAGATATTACTTATTTTATCAAAAATCATCTAAATACAATTTCTGTCAACTTGATGCAAAAAAAAACATATCAATTGGCAACACTGAGTAAGGGACGTAACCAACATTGTATATAACAATGCCAAAGGGACATAACACATATTTCAATGTGTCAGTCAGTGATGGAAATCTAGTGCATCAAAAAACTAAATTGTGAAACGATTTGTATAAAGCAAATGTTCATTTTACTTGATGGTTTTAGTCTGAGCTTCACTCTATATGATGAGTTCCATATCGACAGCGGTTTTGATAAAACCAAGATCTGCTAAGTGCTATGAATATCAATATACCTACATATTTCAATTATATGTACTTAAATATATTTTCATACTTTGGAACATCTCAAAAGCAAAAACACCGAAAGCAATAACAAATAAAATACTTGAAGATAATTGATATTCACTCAATCAATTCTTGTTTACTCATCAAATATTAATAATCTGCAAGAATATGTCCTGCAGTTTCTTTCCTCTTCACCTCAATACTCTTACTTATATAAATATATAAAGAGTTTAGTTCCAGAACAAAAGTACCATTTTAAAAAGATGTGTTTAATCGAATTAAAAATCAAATCCTTCTTACAGCCTTTTTATACCTATATGGTTGTAATAAGGCAAAAAAATTCAAATCCAGAATTCCTTTTTTTAATTTAATGAAACACATTTTTTTTAATGGCGCTGTGAAACCAAGCTCTTCATATGAACATACAGAGTTCTCAGAATTTGGCATTGGATTTCCAAATCAGGTGAAGCAAGAAAGATCCATTCCATGGAAGACCACACAACAGTTTGCCACATGCTATTGCGTCATCAATTTTTTTTTAAAGCCAGCAAAAAAAAATAAATGAATAAATCATATTTTGTGTTAACCTGTGAATAATGATATGATGATTAATTGTAAGATAATTATCTGATAATTATAAATGAATTGATTTTGAGACAACATTTTCTTCTTATAAAGAATGTTTCCAACATTCTCTTTGCTCATTTGTGATCTTTGTAAAAAGCTGGCATTGTTACCCAGATTGGGCAGATTCCTAATTTCCATGCATGAAATAGACATAATTCCTGTTAGCCTTGAAATGAACTGAAGATTATCTCCCCTATCAAGGAAATCCAGAACTAAATACATAATCTAATTTGTTCCATGCAATAACAATATAATTCATGTATGTTCTTCTGCTTTTCTTTGGTAGGGGAGATAATCTTTAGTTCATGTTGAGGCTAAAAAGAGTTATCTCCATTTCACACATGGAAACTAGGAATCTACCCCCAGATTGCTTAACACTGGCTCTGATGTGAATGAAGTGAATTTTTCTATCATTACTACTTCTTCTTGTACAATCATTTCCTCTTTTCAATTACACTGTTTTCTCGATTGTTTGATTAATTCTTTAAGTTTCTTTCTTTACTTTGTTGTGCTTCCATTTCTGTCATCAAAACAGAGGCATATTGGCAAAGACTGCAAACATGAAAAATAACAGTCTTCTGGAGTTTGGAAATGGCAAGAGACAAAAAAAAAACAGATGATTGGTGGCACACTTGTGTCTCAAGAATTGCAGCAGGGTGTATCACTTTATCATATCCCCATTGGCTTGTTTCTTCATTGTCAGCAGTTAAAAAAGACATATCTTTGAAGAGACATGCACACACACACACACATATATATATATATATATATATATATATATATATATATATATATATATATATATATATATGAATATATATATATTCAAATGAGCATACATACATACATACAGAAAACTGTATATAAACATTAAATGATGTATACAGATAAGAAAACCAATTATTTATACATACACACAACATACGCATACTCAGGAATATGTATTTGATATATACATATCCAAATAACCATATACACACATAATATATGCATACATACAGAAAACTATATATAAACATTAGATAATATACATACTGTTAACAAAACTTATCAACTATACTCACATACAATACACACACACACACACACATACATATACTGCAACCTAGAAGAGATGAACAATATTCAAATATATTTCTATGTATTCCCCCACATTAACATAGATGAGTCATATATACAAAATTACCAGCATTTATAAAATTATTAGTACCTATATAAATATTTATATCAATATGCAAACCCATACACACACATACTTTTATATATACCTAAACAAGGATATACATAGATAATTTCTTAGATAGTTATAAATACTTTATTTTTATATATAGATCGACCAATATCTACGCAATCATGTATAGTTATGCATACAGAGACATTCATTAATTAGAATAACAGGCATCAATAAGTCCATAGCTAAATTATGAAAAACACATTTATTTTACAAAACAAATATTCATTTTTCAACATGATCTAAATGCATTCACATATAAGATGGTCTGCTCTATTGGAAGTAAAAGAGGGTATTAGTTCAGAAAGATCTTTCTTTGCATATGAGTGAATACCTGTACAACTATAACACAACAATAAATGAATGATATTTTCATTATTAATTTTGATTAGTTTTCACCTTCATCTCAATTTTTAGTTGCTATTAGAACTTTGAATTGGGCTGTCATTCTATGGCATGAATGTGATTGTGAATAAAGTGTAAGGCCAAGGTGAGAATCCAACTCACACCCTCAAGCCAAAGGGAGTCCAGTATACAGTTCACTGCCTAAGCCACTTGACCTTCCATGACTGTAGAATGACAATCTCGTTCAAAGTTGCAATAAAAAGCAACTAAAAATTAAGATGAAGGTAAAAACTAGTCGAAATTTTAAAAAACATTTTCTGATACAGTTCTCAATCCAATAATGATATCAATCTGATTAATGACTTTACACATGATCAAACTTTTTCAGCTTAATCAATGAGGCCCTAATCAATTTGACAAAAGGGTGAATAATGCATAAAATGTTTGCCAGATTCACAACTTATTTCCATTTGACCATCCAAACTGAATACATGTTAGAATACTACCAGAGGTGTAAATCTCAAGTCTCATCTAGGGTGCATGAAACTTTTGCACCAGCCCAGATCAGAGCCATTCATAGTAGCATAGTAACATGATATAGAATTCATTTCATATTGAATATCAAATATCTGTGACAGTTCCAGCAGATTGCACTAAACTGATAAATATATTGACTGGTTTTGATTTTCAGTAAAGCTCTAATTTTATTTCTGTGAAATTTAAGGATATTGAAAAATTACTCTTGATTAGGAACACTTTGGTAATGGACCTTTCATTGCCAAACTTGCCTATGATGTGTTGGTATGAGGAGAAGAGATGGATACATACCCTTCCCAAGGGCATTTGTGCAAAGAGAACACAAACTGTCTCTAGCGCTAGGAAAAAGCAAAGTATAATTAAAAGGCTTTCTGCTTTTCTGTTGGAACTAATCAATAATAAAATCATTCCATGTTTTGTATGGAGGCCTCAGAAGAAAATTATTGATTTTTTCCCCTTTTCTTTGACCAAAACAACATGGATAGATTGAGTGTTGCATAAAAATCTGTTTCCATGGCAATGACTTAAGAATAAAGAATCAAATGAACTGATGACACAGTCATGGGTGTCTGCTGCCACTTTTCCAGGGGGGAAAAATGCCCTGTTTGACCTCCCATTCCTCCCCCTAGCCAACACCCATAGACGCAGCTATAGATTTCAAAGCAAAGAGAATTGATTTTCGAGAGAAATATATAATTTACATTGTTACTGTCAGTGGAGAAGTTTTGTTCCTTACCTCCTTCCATACGTATTTAATCTGTTTTTTTTTACTACTGCTTGAAAAAGTAATGCTTGAGAAGTTAGAGGTGAAATTTTGTTGACTTAGTTTGTAGATTCTTGCTAATAACTTATTAATAAGTTTCAAAAATTTCGACGGATAGCACTCTCAAGTTTTGTACTCACCTGACAGTATGCAGCAAGAAAAATAATTCAAAAGTGCATTTATATGAGATTGGTCTCCATCAAGAGTGATAATTTTCGACATTTTTTCTTTGTTATAACTGCCTGAGCATTGAAATAGCTATGGGAGGGTGGTTTGCTCATTTAACCACTTTTTTCTATGACAACTATTGGAACATGCCACTGAACAGATATTGTTTATCAAGGACATTGGGATTTAGTGAATGCAAGCAACCTTCTCCCAAATTCAACCTCATTTACATAGTTTTATTAATGATAGGAGGTGATCTGCGTAAGACCAAACCTGAAACATTATCTTAGGAAAATGAATTGGATATTTCATATCAATTTTTGTCAAACTGTAGTCCAAGTTGGAATTGATACTGACATTATTTTCCCACTATAACAAGAACAATCCTCACCAAAGTCAAGGTTGTACACTGTCTACTATTTCTTGATCCACTCGTGTAAAACCTAACCAAACTATGAAATTAACATAGTGATTTGAAATCAAAACCTAGTGATTGCCAGGCATCTCTTACCAACTGAGCCAAACTAACGAGTCTTGTATATATATATATATGAATTTATTCATTATACATACCTCATGAAAGTTGCAGTAATCATCTTCAGTTGGAATAGAAGTAGGAATCATGTTTGATCCTGCAGCAGCCAGGCTTGTTAGTTATTTTAATCAGTTTTGATTGAGGAACAACACTCGATTCCCTTGGTGATTGTCTAGATGTGTTCAAGAATCTCTTAGCCAAATACTTTGAGCCGTTTGTTTTGTTTAATCCTGTTTACTCCTTGTGGAGCATACGGCTTTAACCACACCACATAAGCAAAACAAATATGGGCACACACCCCTGCCCTCAGCTGGGCTAATGCTGCTATTACAGTTTCAGTAGTAAGTAGGGTGGAGTTGCTGACCCCAAACCTAAACTTCCTCCTTCACGGGGAAGATGGTCAAAAAAGAACATCTTTAGTTGTAGTGGATATGAAACCCAAGAATCCAATGCAAAACTTCAGAAAGATCTTCCACTTTTAAACAGTGAGAGCATCTTAGGATTATTCGCATTTTACAACTTTGGTTAAATTTGAATCATGATCTTCAAGTAATGTTAAACAAACTGAATGAAGAGAGCAAGAAATGTTATGTACATCAATGAGTTAAGGACAAAGACACAAAAATCCAGATCAGGGAAATGTAGATCTCTACATCTACCTAAGACAACAAATCTTCATGAAACCCTTAACAGAAGAAGAAATCAAGGAAAGAATCGCGCTAGGATGGCAAGCTTACGGTAAAGCAAGCTCGACCTTTAAGAATAAGAAAATTCCATTAGTTTTAAAAAGTAGGGACCACAACCAATGCCTCTTTCCAATAGTTACTTACAGAGCCGAAACACAGAACCTAACCAAAAGATTGGCCTTCAAACTGAGAATCATGTAATGTGCACAGGAGAGAATCATGCTCAATATCACATGGAGGGATCACAAGATAGCACAATACACAAGAGGAAAAACTAGAGTCAGGGATATCGTAGAATCCATTAAAAAACTCAAATGGCAATGGGCTGGTCATGTTGCAAGAAAATCAGACAATCGATGGATATCACAACTCACATTGTGGATCCTCAGTGATCACATGTGAAACTGTGACTGGCAAAACATAAGATGGTGTAACAAAATAGACAAGTTCAGAAAGTATTGGCACCATAACGCCCATAATAGAGAAGTCTGGTGAATCCTAGGGAAGGTCCATGTCCAACGACAGACGCTAGACGGCTGATAGTGAAAGATTTTATATTACATTAATGTTTTATAAAATTTTTGCTGGACAAGAAACAAAAAAAACTGATTAGAGAGGATTAAGGGCTTATGAATTCAGCCTAATATGCTATACTTAGTTCTTCTAGTTCACTAATGGCTTTATTGCACGAAATGCAGGTTTATGCAAGATCTTCTGTCGAAATCAGTGGATCAAGTATTATAATGTAGAATGTTAGGAGTGTCTCAAATGATCAGTGCTGTTTGGGTGAGGTTCTTTATTTCTCAACTGAATAAAAAGAAGTTTTCTATCTTTAAATCAAATCAAAATGAGATTTGGCAAGAGCAATATCATACAGAGCCAACCCAAGTCACAGGCAAACTAAGCAGCTACTTAGGGCCCTATGGCCACCAGAGGGCATCCAAGAGGTGGTGGGGCCCCACAAAACCAAATTCTTCTCGGGGCCTTGTAAAGGCTGGATGTTATGATCCAAGTAATCCACAAGATATAACAATGTATATTTCGGCAAAGAATATTTATATAACAGAAATATAACATAACTGAAAGTTTAATATAACATATACCAACAGTCAATTCAACTGCCATAATTTAAGAGGCTTTTCAACTTATCAAGCCAAATTCATCTTGTCTTCTCAATCGTTTATAGTACTACCGTGCTACCGTATATCTCACTATTTATTTCATTATATTCAAGAGGTGTTTATCCATCCTAGTTTCAAAAAGCATGAGTTCTTATTTCTTTACAACACTAGTATCTTTGCAAGCAAACTACTGCTGCAATAGACCCATTGTTAAAGAGAAAAAATGCATATTAAAAAAAAATAATAATCAGCATTGATTTCTAACATTTCAAAGAAAGTTGAATATTTTTGTCAGTTTTTCATCTTTACTCAAATTTTTTTGTTTTTTCGAGATAGTATTGGGCTTAGTCAATGTCTCCCAAGAGACGTTCAAGAAATCCTTGGCTAGATATCTATTTCTGGTATACATTGAGTATGAAGAAATCTTAGAACAAGAAGCCTATTCACAATTCCTAATAAATCATTTTTTTAGTTGCCATTTTATCTTTATATGCGACAACTCGTAATCAGATGATGCTTCTGCAGAAGTTTTTCTCTTTAAGTGATTCTTTATGATGCTGAATCGAGTTCTGCTATGTTATTTTACCCTTTTTTTTTATTTAAAATATCTGTAAAGATTCATTGAATCATTTGAAAAGGATTCTCAGTGGAGATATTCAGGAAGAAATAAGTTGTGAAGGTGCATTGAGCTCAAAAGATGAAGAATGTGCTTAAACTTAAATGGAAACATTAACAAGTATTAAAAAACTGTACTGGAAATTGTTAGGTTCAGGAAACAAGCAAAAAAAAATAATAGATATTGAAATAACGCACACATATGAACACATACTTTAATAGACACTTGAAGACATCCATAGATTTAAATAGAAAAAGAAATATGAGCATGCATATACACTGAAGACTAGTATATATACATATATATATGTTTATATTTGTATATGTACATATATATAAGTGCATGCAAATACATATAAATATTCATGTACACCCATATGTTTATACAGAAATATATCATTATATACCAAATTGATATGTACTTCCATATGCACAATTATATAGTCCCCAAAACAGAAATATACCTATCCACACACACATATATAATTATGCTATACCTACAACTATAAACTTACAGACCTACAAACATGATGTACAAATATACAATGAGAAATAACCAATGATTTTTTACATGTTCTTATTCACATGAATTATTTACTTTCTCACACTCTCTTACTTTTTTTCTTTATCTATCTATGTAGATCTCAATCTATGCAAAAATTACCCCAAAAATATTTATAATAAAAGATTTCAAAATTTATTCTTGTATTGAATCAAGCACACACATACAAATATTTTCAACAAAATATTCACAAGTGTATGAATGTATATATACATAAATCACTTGATATTAATCAGAAGTAACTGATAACCCCTTTAACACAACCACATACACCTGTCGATAGAGAAACGCTCATTCATTTATGAACAAAACTGCACATAAGAATATGAACATATATATTGAGTAGAATCTTGAAATTAAAACAATATAACTACTACAAGCATGTCTCTATTTGCATATTTAAATGTACTTCTATATGCACAATTATATTGTCACACAAAGATTAATATGTATATTACGATTTCATATATACGTAACGGTTGAATGTGTGTGTGTATGTATGAAGACATATTCACTCATGTGCAGATATATATAATTATACTGTTACATAGAAAGATAAATCTTAACGCTACCTATCAATAACCTTCACATATTTGTTTATCTATGTCTCATATAAATGATGAATACATTCGTATAAACAAGTATATATATATATATATATATATATATATATATATATATATTCTCACACAAAAAGCAGATTCTAAAACTGACCATCATTTTTCATTCTTTTTTTTATTCATATAGACAAGAAGAAATCCAATATTTCATTTTTTTACATATTTTCCTTTCCTTACTCCAATATGCCAAAGTTGTTTTGTATGACAGATCAATGGTTTTGTTGGTTCCCATCTATTTTTTCTTTTGGGTTTCTTTTTCATTCACATTTGAGACAGTTTGCTGTTAAGGAGAGGCCACTCAACACATTTCAATGGAACCAATGAAAAGGAAGCAATGAATATGAATTTTGTTGATTGTTGTAGTCAAAATTTTTTCCGCGACTGGCTGAGATTAACAATCATAACAGTTGATCAAAATTCTTAAAAAAACAAACAAAAAATCTATGACGTTGTGTTAGAAACAGATCAGAGTATTTTTAGTGAATTTTCCAAAACTGAATGTTTACTTGGCATTGCTTGAAATCTGGTTCTTTTTTTTTTGTCTAAACATTTTAGGAACATTTTGAAATTTCACATTTCATACTCTATTCAAGACAGTGTTGATTTTACATACTCTAGTCAAAATAGTGTTGATTCTACATACAATGGTCAAAACAGTATTCATTCTACAGACTTGTTTCAATAGTGTTGATTCTACATACTTAGTTCAAGACAGTGTTCAATCTATGTACTCTATTTGAGGCAGTGTTAATTTTACATACTCTTGTCAATACAATGTTGATTCTTCATACTTTGTTCAAGACATTGTTAAATCTATGTACTCTATTCAAGGCAGTGTTAATTCTATGTATTCTAGTCAAAACAGAGTTTATTCTACATACTTGTTTCCAGACAGTACTCTATTCAAGACATTCTTCAATTGTGTTGATACTACATACTTTTTTCAAGGCAGTGTTGATTCTATATCCTCTTCTCAAGATGGTGTTGATTGTAGATATTCTAAAGACAGTGCTGATTCTAGATACTCTTTGCAAGGCAATGTTGATTCTAAATACTCTATTCCAGACAGTGTTGATTCAATATACTTTATCTAAGACAGTGTTGAATTTATTGACTCTATTCAAGACAATGTTGATTCCTCATAGAAAAAGAATAGCTTAATATGTTAATAAGAGTGATTCAATGTGTTTAAACACACTCTCTCATCACCATAATTGAATGTAATCTTTGAAATTTTAAGTATCCAAACAAAACTCAAACATTTTCAAACATTCTAAAATTGAGATTTGTTTGTATACTTAAGACTTCCAGAAATATTCAGAATATGTCAGGATTTTAATGCATCTTTCTGAAATAGATGAAATGTGAACAGGGAAGAAAAATCACAGAACAGTTTTTTGGTGATATTTTTACAGTGGATTGATAAGTTTAAAACTATATATTGAAAAATAGACTTATAAACCTAACAGGTTTCTGCTAAAAAATAATTTTTGTTTTAGAAATTTCATAAACTTTTATACAATCCCAAATCATCCTACAATGTTATCTTATGCAAGTCAGTTATTTCCCAATCGCTATTAATGTACTGTCTTCAGAGTTTTCAGTGTTTTATTCAGAATTTTATTCTATTACTATTGCAAATCCATGAATATATTTGAATTTCTATGAGATGATCTTCTAAGAAAAGAAATTACTGAAAAGATTTTGTAGGAAGAGTCTATTTTTGTATAGAAGATATTCTTAACGGTAAATTTGTTACCTTTCAGTGGAAGAGGCCATTGTTATGGACGGACAAACAGAAAAAGTTAGAGAAAAATGTATAATTTCTCATCAATCTCTCTCTGAATTAGTCCCCTACTCAATGGAAAGCTGCGTATGAAACAGGATGATCCAATTTTTCTTTTACTCCCTCCGTGTAATTAGACAATGGATATGATAAATTTGGAGTTTTTATTTATAAAATTTCTCTTCCTAGATATTTTCTTTTAATATCTTAATTGTGTTTAGCCTGAACAGAGGGGGGAAGTTCAGACACCCTAACAATCACACTGTAAATTGTGTCACTTTAGAATTTTTTGACCAATTTTGATAAAAATTGCTGTTGAAATGACAATGGAAGATTGAATTACAGAAAATTATCAAGCGAAATATTCAAAAGTTCTTGTGCACAGGTACATCAATTTTATTCTGATTATAAAAATACTTTAATCACACCAAGGTTGATAATGGGCATAACAGTTTTTACTGTTACTATAAGCCGTAAGGTAGTTTTGTGAAAATATTTTGATGGTGCTTTATATGCTATCGTTATTTGAATTTTCAGGGTTGAATACCTCTGTTCTAGATTATAAAATCTAGAACAGAGGTATTCAAAAAGTGTTCCGCAAAACCCAGGGGTTCCATGAAACGAAATTACATTTTTGCAAAATATACTTTATAATTCTTCATGATATAAACAATTCCTTTGTGGCTTTCACATATGACTTTATATTTCATTTATCTTATGTGATAGTTGTTCATTATGTTCTTAACACATCATGACTCTCGACTAAATTCCAAATACTTTTTTCAACAGTAATATTAAAAAGAAATCTAAATATTGGTCATTTAAACAACACGTTTGAGCTTGTATTTTCTGTTAGGGTTTATATATATTTGGATAATTCCATCAACAAGGCCCTAATTCAATAGTTACATACATCTGTAAATATGTATGTGTAGATAGGAAAGTTGTTTTCTCAAGTGATTCCCAAGGAAATTTAATAATTGAAAAGAGTTCCCTGAGTAGTCAGAGTTTGAAGACCACTGACCCAGAGGAATCAGACAGAATATGAACAGCAGATGACAAGTGTTTTTTCTTTTTTTTTTTTGTTTCTATGAACTCAAGTCTTTGAATAGAAATTTTTTTTCAATAATGATAATGATAATAATGATTATGATGATTATTATTGATGATGATGATGATGATGATGATGAATGTATATGTTTGATCAAAGACAATAGACAAAAATTGTTTTTCAATCATTTTGTAGTTAACTTTTCTCGGTTATGTACAAGAGAATGCATGTCGGATTCAATGAATGTAAATACTTCCAAAATGATGAGTGATTCAGCACTTACAACCATACTTCTAGTCATGGATGCTAAACCAAAAATTAGATAAAATCTCCTTTAGTTTGAGAACTGGGATTTTTAACTGATGAATACGTTTAGCTGAGTAAAGAATTTTGATTTGAATGTCGCCAAGTGCCTAATGTTATCATAACACACAAATGGAAAATGCCCAGTTCAAAAGTGTTTAAATTTTTTTTTAAATTGATATGTATGAAGAAGTATTGTTAGAAATGCTGTATCACAATTTTGGGGACAACACTTACATTCTATGGATCCAGACATACATTCTCAAATATGTAAAATAGGAAATTTAATTAAAAAATTGAAGAAAAATCATTCTTTGACTATCTTCTTAAATTATTGAAAGATTGCTGCCTAAATACATCTTACCTTAATGATAATAATAATAATATATGTTTAATTTGGCTTATATTTCAGTAATAAATGGTTTTAAATGAGTTTTTCATTCAAAAGAAGGGAATAATCATTGTAGATTGTTGAAAAAATATATTCAAAACTACATAACTTTTTAGTGTGACAGTGGGATTTAGTCATCCTATAATCTATAGAGAGAGCTAATCAGACAAAGCAGGCTGTCAGCCATGTTGTATTGACTGTACAGAACATCTGTCGACATAGAGATGAATTAGTTTACTGATCTCAGTTCTAGAAAAACCTTCTGAAAATGATGATATTAATACCTTGTAGAGTGTTTGATGAATTTCATCCAATTTACTGCCGACTTGATGTCTCGTTGTCTGCAAATGCCAAAATTGAACAGTAAAAAAGTTATCAACATATTTCAAGGAACTCACATGGATTAAATGAGATACCCAACTGACCATGGCTCGTGGGAGAGTGAGATTCGTTGTGCACGAGCAGCATGCCTTTTGCTGGCAAATATTCATTCTTTTTATTTCTATTTATTTGTCCTTAACTTTATACTTGAAGCAAAAATATTTTTTTGATGTTTGATAATTTTCATAATTTCAATAACTATCATGTAGAACCTTTGATTTAATGATATTATAAAGCTATGGAACAAATTATCTCAAAATTTGATTTTTGCAAACATATACCACTTTGCATGTTTAAAGATTTTTAGTTACTTTTATGTGCTTTTAAATGAAACACATTGAAATAACTAAAGATAGTTTAATACTACATAAGGAATTGTTGGTTTTGTCTCCTTCACAAGCTTGTGTATTTTGAATGATCAAAAGTACCGTCAACATTACAATTTAGATTTTATTGAGTAATCCAAGTCCAACAGCTGGTAGTTGTTAGTAATGTTTATGCTTGTTTCAATCACATGGCAGTATATTTACTTACAATACTGCCAAATCACGTTGGATACTTCAGTACTTATTTCATCACGGAAGTGAAATCAAGCCTGGTCATTACCCAGATGGGTGACCTTCTGGGAGTACCCAGATTGTTCTGTAATCATCTCAGCCTATGCTCTGCTACTTATTAAGAGAATATTTTTCCAAGCTGGGACTGGACAGTGGTCCCTTTTGAAGTACACACTGTTCTGTAGAGGACACATGACAGTATGCTCTCCTTGGTAACTGCCATACTCTTATCAAGTGATAACGTTCATTATAATCATCACAATAGATATGTTTTTGACGTTCATTATGGATTAATTCATATATGCTTTAACGCATCCATTGCCAAACTATGCACATATCTATGGCAATGTACTTGACTCAGTTTCTGCCTGACAACACTTAGCAGAGAACGTTCTTATTTTGTTGCACTTTACTTTGTACTATCCAAGGCAGTAGTGAGCATGTTAACACTATCATATTTACTTCTTTTTTTCACTTTATGATGTTAAGATTGTTAGCAAGCTTTTGCCATAGACCAATTTACTAATATAGTGTGCTCAGTCCTCACTGGGTGACCCACTGTTGTATTGCTTTGCTGGATTAAGCTAAACTTCAAAAATAACCTCTCACCTAACAATTGAACAATCTAACTGATTATATGCTACATCACATTATACTATTTCCTGCTTGTTTGTATGTACGACTCATATCTTTGAGCCTTCCTCTTCTCCCTCTGTACACACCTTTGCAATGTTATTAACAAGGGTAAGAATAGAAAAAGGTCCTTATTCTTGAATGAGAACAAAAGGGAGTCAACCTTCTCTATAATTGTTATTCATTCTTTATGCCCACCTCACAAGTCTGGAACCTTAAAATTAAGTTGTAGTAGTAGTAGACCTTAGGAATTCAGACAGATAGCTGAAGTAATCACTTATGATGATAACAGGTAATAATGCATGTTGTATAGATCAATTACATAGGTATTAAATTACTTTTAAAAAATCATAAGCCGTATATTTCAGCAGAAAAAATGGCCCTAGAAGCATCAACCCCCCCCCTCCCTCAATGGGGTCATCCAACGGGCCATATACAGAAACTAGCTAAACACTGAGCTAAAATCATGAAATTCAGACTTAAATTGGGGTCTCGTCTTAGCCAAAATATACAGTACTTTAATTGCAGAAATATGCAGAGTAATGATGATGAGAGAATTGGGAATGTGTTCCTGGAATGTGTGGTTAAAAGTGCTCTTGTCAAGATTTGACTGGCCTAGCAAGCAAGAAATGGATTTTCTTGAAATCTCAATTAAAAAAAAAGGAGAATATAAATGGACAGATGGAATAATGCGACCATTATCACCATCTTCCCATACCTAAAGTACCAATGGACAAATTTTTTTTTAGAAGACAGTATTGCACTCACATTCGAATAAACATATATAGTCATTGATATATGAATATTTACACATGAAGGCACACAGGGTATGACATGACAATATTTGTAAGAATATCATCTTGATAAACTGTAGTTTTTTTAAATTGTGTTTGGTTTTATAAACTGAAAAATTAAACATCAACTGCAACAATGCTATGATATTTTTGGAAATTTCCAATTCAATAGAACTAGGTCAGGTAAAACCAGAATGCTGAAATGCGTGCATTTTGATTGGAGCAATCAAATAGCTCACTTGTCCAACCTATCAACATGTAATAATAGCAAATTAATGCCAACAATGGTGTTTCACTACCATATTTCCATTTCATTAGCTGATTTTGTAAGACAATCTTAAGGTTCACTTGTGAAAGAGAGAAGAGCAGGAAAGTTGAATATCAAGAGCAATACTGAGGAAAATAAGTGGAGTGAAAATAAAAAGAAATTAAATCTACCACTCTACACCTCAAAAAAAGGAGGAAACAAGTCTGGTTAGTCAATGAATAGAAACAGTCACCTAACTAATGTCTTTTGCCAGCATGCCATGTTGGGAGTGATAAATTTTAAAAAATTAGTAAAAGGGTGATCGATGAAAAAGTTACTTCTTACAACTTCTTTTGGGCAAACTAAAAACCTTAGAATATTTTTTTTTTAAAGCATTATACTAAGGGACCGATTTAGCGTAAACTTACAAGGTAAATTGACACTGGTGTGGAATTTAAAGAAAAAACTTTCTTTCTACATGGAATAAGGCAAGCCCCATTGGTGTAGCCTGTACATGTGACTTTATGTATGTATATATGTATGCATATATATATATATATATATATATATATATTTATATATATATATATATATATAAGCCAGGCAGAATCATGGAAAGCATTTTAGGCCAATCAGTGCATTCATTCTTCCATTTCTTTTCCCAGTTCCTGATTTCATGATTAATTTTTTTGACCCAATCTGATATGGAGTCAAGCAAAGGTTTCCTAAATTATGAAATTAATTATCATTACCATCTCAGCTCTTACAATGAGGAGGGAAAATGGATGGCCGTATGATTATAATAGAATGGGTGTATTTGAGTGCAGTTAGGCTATTTGGTTCTAATTTGTCTCTTTCTCTGATTTTATTGTGGCTGTTATTATTGGAACTCAAAGGATAAAGCTGTGTAAGGTTCAGTACAAAAAGAGCAGGAATAGATTTCATGGATTGTGAGGTGATTGGATGGGTCATGAACATAACTAATTTTCAGACTAAATCGTTTTGGAAGGTAAGAATTGGCAAAAGACTTTTAAGTTATTTGATATTTGACTTGAACTCCAGTTAATTGACCACTATAATTCTTCTATTTGAGAAATTGCCCCTGAGATTCATGCAGATATTGAGGGCATAGCTTAATCTTCATTGTAACAAACTGGTGGTTATATGATCCATTTTAATTGCAGTAGTTTCTACTAGTTGCTTATCTCACTACAATTTGAGAAATCTGTGTGTGTATGTATGTATGTATGTATGTGTGTGTGTGTGTGTGTGTGCGCCAAGATAACTCAACTACTGACCATTGCACAAAGTCGATATTCATCAGATATGTTTGTCTTCACACTGGACAATGAAGTGTCAAGTTAGAAGTTGTTCGGATTTACAGTTTTTGATATGATGGGGTGCTCAATTTACAATAAAAATTCATCTTAAAAAGTGATATAGTTTTTTGCCTAAATATACATACTACATCACCAGCGTTCGCAAGCATGGGTTTTGTAGATCCTAAATGTTTTGTGGGTATGGAGAAAGAGAGAGAATCAGTTTTTTTCCCGTTGTATTCGTCATCAATTTTAGAATTGAATTAAATTATTGTTTGATGATGTAACTGCATTTTAAAATAATTTGTCTTGATTGTTTTTACAATTAATGATAATATTTCTGTTTTGATTTTTGCTATTAACAACATCATAAAAAAAAGAGCATTTCATTATTTCGAGTTTAGACAGCCTGAAGATTTTCATGAAACCAGCTGCACTTTTTGAACAGGTGCGCTGCATTCTTTAGCATTAGATACTACCAATAATTAATCTACATACTGACAAATTCTAACATTAGCCATAGGATTCTTAAATGTTGGATATTACCTCTGAATATATTCTAGAGAGTATTAGAGATTGACAAATAGAATATGCTAACAAGAGGAGGCAAATATTTCTAGGTTATCAAAAATGAACACTACAAAATGATTGACCAGTGAATGTATTAAGTTTGAAAGGAAAGACAGTACTTTATGCATATGAACATATAATCATTTGAGTGAATATAGTATGCTAGTACATGTATGTAAATAGTGTACCATACTTTTGCAAATGCAACATATTTCACTTCCAGACCAGTAAAGACATTTTGTTTATTAGGGAAGACAGTACTTTATATTTATAAATATGTATTCATTCATATATAGCTTGCTGATATATACATTTTTATACTGTATATGTTCATGCAAATGCAAATGTAATATATCATTTTCTATGAAAACAAGTAAAAAGAAACATATCTGTTCACATAGACTTACTGTATATGCTGGTATATGAGGCAGACATTCAATATAAAAAAAAAATGAGTAGATAACTATTTAACTGTATTTAATGCACTGGTATTATGACTTTGGATCTGTCTACCAGAGCTCAGTATAGATAGTTATGGGGCTTGGATGTGTTACAATGAACTGAAGTTCTCCAAATACAGAGAAACCTCAATTATACAAACATCAATTATCCAAATTCCAGATAATCCGAAAATCGGATAATTGATGTTCAGATTATCTGAACAAGATTTCAAGGCCCTGTCATTGTGTTCAGTCTACCTTTCCTTTTTGGGATCGGATCGGTTATCCGAACAATCAAACATCTGACCAAAACAGTAATCATTCGGATAATCGACATTTCTCTGTATTCCCATGAACAATTTGTCTATGGCATATACATCTGTATTTTTTTATGGACACAGGAAATAATGGATTATCAAGAAAAAATGTTCATTGTATAAATCACTTATGAAAAACTCAGCTTAGATACAAAATAAATATCATATCAAAAGATTTATGAAAATGTGCAATGAGATGAATAAGATAGATTCAATAAGATTACATTGAAACATACAAATATATCTACATTTATGCGTACGTAAAGAGGTACATGTATATCTACACTCCAGTTTAGTTGTGGAGTCCATCAGTGTCCAACTCTGGTCAGTTCTGGCTTTTCTCTTGTTGTAAACCATCAACAAAAAATGTCACAAAAATTGTCACCATAGCTTACTTCAGTTTTTAAGCTAGTCTGTCTGGCCATGTTTGTAGGTATGTATGAGTGTATGATGCAACAATAAAGCTTGAAGCTGAAAATTAAAACATTTACTCCTTATTAGGGAAAACCTTTTCTTTGATTTTTCAAAATTCCTTGCCAAAATAGGTTTTTAGTCGAGAGTTCAATCTAATTTTAATATAAGTCTATGTTAAATTGGCTTCTATTGTTTTGGGGAAATTCAAACTTTTTAGTGATCAACAAAAGATGAGAGAAGTAACTTATTCATCAATCACGTCTTATTCCTATTTTTTGATAGATCAACCCAAAATAGTATGCTGCCAAAAGATGTTAATCACATAGCGATTTCTATTGAGTGACGATTTTATCTTTTTCAGTTTAACAGGAATGGTTTCATTCTGCTATTTGTCTGAGCCAATTTTCTTTCACATGGATTTCTATGCGTGTAATTTCAAAGGTACATACCTTCTCTTGGGAGTTTGGTGCAGTTTCACACTCATGGACCAAGTATATATATAAGTATATCAGTGCTTAGGGTTGGCTCACTCCTTGTACGAAGAAAAGCTTACAATGATTACACAGGTCTCCTCAATAGGTTCATCATAGATATCACCTTTGCACTCTTACATTATAGCAGCATATGTTGTAAGGTATAATCTCAAAATCTACTCTTCTGTTGTTTTCCTGTAACACAGACAACAATAACCAAATTAATTGATTGCTGGTAACACCTGTATATTTGCATTTTAACAAATCAATTTTTGTCATCTTATAATCATTATTTAATGATCTGAGTTTTAAAAAAATGTTTACAATGATTGCACAGGTCTTCTCCATAGGTTCATCATAGAAAATCACCTATGCACTTTTACATTATAGCAGCATATGTTGCATTGAATATTCTTGAAATCTAAACTTCAGTTTCCTGTAACACAGACTACAATAACCAATTCAATTGATTGCTAGTAACCCAGACTACAGCAAACCAAAATGATTTCAACTGTATGCGGCCATACATTATAACATTTAAACATAAGCATATCAATGTCTGAGACTTACTGATGAGGAAAGCATTTGTTCTACGCAATGAATATATATTTATCAACATAATTCCTTCTTTGTTAGAATACTTAATTCAGTGGTGAATTTGAATCACATAGATTGAACATTACACAGAGAAAATTTCAGCTCAGAATTCAGCTTCTACTCGTGTAGATGCCTGTTGTAATTGTAACATTGATGGGAAGCGATTTTTCTTGGATAGTGGTTAATTCTTGGTTGTGCTTTGGCCGTTAGCTTTCCACAAAGCCATTGTCTACATTGCTTCATATACTTGTAAAATATCCATTTTTTTCTCACCAGTCACTTATCTCTCCAACAATGGAAAGATGTGTCTACAAAAGTGCAGATGTTCACTTTCACTATAATGTTGTTATAGTGGAATTGGGAAAAATATTGCATGAATATTTCTTCCCAAGAATCATCAATATGAGTGCTCGATGACTTTTTATGGTAAAAACGGAGTTTAAGCTAGATTTCGTCTGGTCAAAGATAGTAGAAACAAAAAACTTAGGAAAATAATATCAATCACTAGAAAATATACTTGTAAACCACTCCATGCCCACATTAACACAATACACCCAAAAAACTAAATGCAAAGAAAACACTATATCAATTCTATATTGGTTTAGAGATCTGTTTTTCAATGAATCCAAAATGGAGACCAATCAATTCATTCTCCTGAAGAGATGCTTTGGATATCGAAATACCATGACCAGATTTCTTTTTTTTACTATATATATATATATATATATATATATATATATATATATATATATATATATATATATATATATATATGCTGTTGGACACAAACTAAGAGACCTAATGGAGTTTCATTTTTCTGTTAGAGATTATAATTAAAAAAACTTTACCTTTTATAAATTATTTGTCATAAATAAAACATGTAATTCCTAAAGCTGTCCTTTCAAACAATTCAGGGATTATTGTCTAAACAGACTTCATTAAGGATGCTTTCAAGCATTTTGTTCTCCTCCATGAAATAATTAGTAAAATACAAGCATAATGAAAATGATAATCCGCAGCTCAAAAAATCCAACGGGCATGTGAAGGAATTTTTCCCAAAGATTATCTCCAAGGTGGACACACGCTCTCAAAAAGGTTCACCACCCCAGCTCCGGGTAAACAAGCTTAGAACATCAAGCACAGACTAGAATAAGGAATATGCATACGTGTAGATAATCCCAAGCTAACATGCCCATTAATAAAAAGAGGATCAACAGGGCCAGGATTGATCTTAATCCTTCTATAGTTATTAGCTAAAGGCATTTGACATTCTCTTAAATAATTGAATTGTATTAACTTCATTTCAAGGTCCTTGCTATGGCTAAATCATTCAAAATCATTGATCATTTTATCTTTATTTCTGACTTCTGTATATATTGTTAAAAGAGGAACAAAATGTAGCGTAAACTGGTAACTGTGCATTGCCTTATACAAAGACACATAACAAATGGATTTACCTTCATACATTTTTGTAAAAAAAACATTGATACTGTTTAATCCTCTAAAATATGTAAGTACAATAATTTCTTCATAATTTGGTTATTTTGGGATATCTTTAGAATGAGGGAAATTGATACTAAACTTGCAGTAACATCAACAAATACCATGAAGGTCAGAGAATATTATCTATCTAAATCAGGACAATACTAGGTTAGTAAAGTCAATGTATAGAGTACTTCTGTGGTTTTGAGTTTCCTTTCTGATTGCTTTTTGTTATGACTGTTGAACTATAAACAATTAATTTGATATCATTTTTTAGTTTTAAAAATCACATTCAAACATTTAGTGTCTGAGATCTTTTTTAATATTTGATTAAAACATGTTTATGTTTGGAGAAAAGACTGAGGCATATGATAGCTCATTTCAGATCTTTTTGAAGAGAAATGTTTATGTTTTATTTATATTTTATCTTCACAGTTGGCAGACCAAATTATTTGTCCCCTGACTGCTCGGCACCATATTTGTTATTGCTATACATACACTAGTAGTATTAATACTAATCTTGATGTATTTTTTGTCAGATATGTTGCCAACCATGATCAATTTTTGATTAGTATTTCTTTCAACTTGATTAGTTTTTTCTTCTTTGCAACCACTCAAAACCATCAGTCTGAGGCCAGATCAGACAGGTTTCCTGAGGTGAGGGGATGCAAGATTGAAAGTTTACACTGTTTACTGATTGTCATAGAGTGATATAGTTGCAAGAAAAAGATATAGAATTTACTAAGAAAAATGGAATTTAAAAAATCAAATGCATTCATGTACTCATATTTTTTATATTACCTATATTAATAAGTAGCAATTTTATTTTGGGTGCATGTATGTGTGCGTGCGTGTGTGTGTGTGCGTGTTTGTGTGTATGTGCGCATATGCGTTTATGTGTTTTTGTGTATCTTTGTGAGTGAGAGAGAAAGGGAGAGAGTGTGCATGTCTTTATACAAGAGCTGCAATAGACAGACAAATATTTTTTCCGAAATTTCTTTCTAGATAGTTTGGTAGAAAAATAGATAGACAGACAGAGCATACATGCTCTGATATTGTATTTGTATAGAAATATGAATGAAACTATGATACCAAAGTTTTGATGCTCAACTGATAATCATTTTTGAAATATCAAATACATTTCTATAAAAATAAAAAAAAGTAGATCTCAGCAATGTAGTCATAAAGTGAAATTACAACACAAATAACAGAATTTGATATTTTTATCCATTGTCTATGCCTGTTCAATAAACTTGATTTCATTTATGGAATTTCCCCAGACATCAAAAACAGGATCTCCTTGGCATTGATCAAACTTCCCACAAAAATATAAA
Source organism: Thysanoteuthis rhombus (assembly GCA_963457665.1). Taxonomy (NCBI): domain Eukaryota; kingdom Metazoa; phylum Mollusca; class Cephalopoda; order Oegopsida; family Thysanoteuthidae; genus Thysanoteuthis; species Thysanoteuthis major. Next base: position 47,508,085 of record OY735213.1, read on the forward strand.
TATATTTTAGGAAGGTGGATCAATTTATGTATATATATATATATATATATATATATATATATATATATATATATATGTGTGTGTGTGTGTGTATGTCTATAAAAATATATGTGTGTGTGTCTATATATATATATATATATATATATATATACACATGTATCTATATATGTGTGTATATATATATATGTATGTATATATATGTATATGTAATACAATATAATATGATGAAATATAGTACAATATCCGATTTATGATAGGGTTATTTCATAAAGTATCTGATACATTCAACATTAAACATCGAGTTGATTTAGAGTAGAGCTTAGAATATTTTGAAGTAAGGATTCGCTACTCAAGCACGTTTATGTTTCTGCCCTGTATGGGTTTCTTCAGATGATTGATTCAGTTTATTTTAGATTCTTATTTGGGACATTTTTTTCGGGGGGTAGGGGGGCACCTACTCTTTTGATTTTATATATATATATATATATATATATATATATGTAGGAAAGAAGAACAAAAATCAATCTTTTTTATCCTCAACTCTCAAGCCTTGGGAATCAACCAGTCAAGGTGAAGGAAAATCTCTAAATTCAAAACCAGCTTTCCAGGTCAACATTTTATGCTTAGTCAGTCTATGATCCATCACTTCCCAGACAGTTATCATAAATGTTCAACAACAAATGCTCAGCTGATGGCTGCTACTGATGCTACAAGTGTGACAGACATGGTTGGGAAAGTAGAAGGGAGAGAAATCAGTGAAATTAATTGATCCACTTATCCGTAAACAATACTGCTCTTTTACGATACATAGCAAGTAGGCGAGAAAGGAATATTTATATCCTTATGGGCAAAGATATATACAGATCTCTATCTATCTGAACGCAGACTGTACATTTTATATCCCTATGAGTCAAAAAATCTATTGAGAATTCTAATCCTGATCAAATACATATCCATGGGCATCCACTATCACTTTTCCAGATGGGGGTTGGGCCTGGAAATGCTTTGTTTGCCCCCCACTGCCCACTGCTTAGCTATCAAAATAAATAAGAATCAATTTCCTTTGATCTATATTCATAAAAAAAACATGACTTGAGCTCAATGACTGTATAATAGTAGAAACTGTCAACCAAAATGGTCAACATAGGTTTCTTCGGTTTTAAAGTGAGTCATGCTGGCTGGCTATATATCAATCCATCAGATGCACCAATGGAGCTACACCGCTGAAATTTTAAACATTTACTTCTTATTAGGTCTAGAAAAACATTTTTTTGTCAACTTCCCCTTTACAATAGTTTGTCGTTTTTTATTTTTGTATTTTTGTGGAGGGGGGGCATTTTTGTGCCTGGCAGCTTTCAGACTTATTATGTCTAGTAAAAAAAGGTTTTCATTTGTTTTTTTTTTTTAAATTCACACCCAAATAGTTTTTAGTGAGGGTTCAGTTTATTATTCAAGTTTATGCAAAATTGATCTCTTTGTTTATTCGTCATCCCCAACACAACGTGCTGCCAAAAGACGTTGATCACATGACAGTTTCTATTGAGAGTCAAATCAGACCTGTTCTTTGTTTGATTGGAATTTATCAGGGATAGCATTAGAAAACTATGTATTAAGAATACACGAGCTATCACCCCCCCACCCCCAAGGTTTTCATGGACATCAGTTGTAGATACAGCTTTCAAATCTGATCTGTTTGCTACAACAGAATGCTGATTTATATAAATTCTCCTTCTGTTTAGGGCATCATATCCCCAATAAATCTATGTATCTACCATAGTATAACATCTATCATATTCTATTACATGTACTTTCTATCTATCTGTCTATTTCAAGCTATCTATTTAAATATCTATATCTGTAATATCAGTCTATTGATCTATATTCATATCTATCTCATGCTTGTACCTATCTATCTCATTCAGTTTATATCAATCTATCTGTCTGCCAGTCTGATTATTTGTGTATCTATCTCATTCAGTTAATATCTGTGCATCGAGATATATTCATACCAATCAAACTATTTCATTCTGTTAATATTTATCTATCTATTGGTCTATCAGTCTGTCTGATTCTTTGTCTATTTATCTAAGACTATTCAGATAGATATAAATAAATTTGGTAAGGTAGATAATCTAACATACATTGAATAATATTTAAACTGATAACTAATTTTTTCTTCTTAGAACATTCCCATCATTCGCACACAATATCTAAAAATAATTTCTTGAATAAATATGGATAAAGAGTGAGATAGATACATACGCATGTATGTCATATGTGGGTTACTGTCTCCATAGGAACCAAGATAATGTGAGTATAGCTTAAGTACTTGAATGATGAAGGAACGTAACAAACAGGGATTATACCTTAAACTGATCAAAGTCAACGTCATGTGGGATGAATGTCAGGCTCAGCAGTGAATGGAGATTGAAATTTATGACAGAAGCAGTTTGAATGGATCTGAGGAAAGGTTGTTCTTATGAACAGTGATGTAGTGCGAGAAAATTGAAGCGGAAGAGGTTATTTGGGATGAGTATTTTGACATATATTTTTCTTATCAGTGAATTGTTCAAATAGAGAAATTTTGTAGTATATAAATATAAAAAAAAAATAAGGGGACTCTGTTCTCATGAGTTACACTACTGCTTATGAAAATTAACTCTTCTGCTACTAAAACCATTTGGTTCAAGTGAACTTGAAATTCTTAGATAATGAAGCAATGGACATTCTGTACATGATGCTAAATAGATTGAATTAGTGCTATCAGTTTTTAGAATGTAAGCCTAATTTATGTACTTAGATAGATAGATAGATATACTTGTTATTACCCCTGAAAAAATTTTTATCAGATGATTTTTAGAAGAGAAATTTTATATATATATATATATATATATATATATATATATATATATATATATATATGTGTATATTTATATATACAAACACACAGAGTGAGCATAATGAATTTTTCAATTTGTAAGAGTACAAGGAAGAATTGGAAAACGGATCTTATCCTTTGTTGATGATTTTTAATCATAGTGCTTAATATTTACCCTTGTAATTAGAGCTATCAATATATGAAATAAGAATTACCTAGTGAATGTCAACATTTCATGTCTAACACACTCTTCAGCAACTGGTACCAGTCGCTGAAGAGTGCGTTAGATACAAAATGTTCAAATTCACCTGCTATATATCCTTGTAATTCTTTTATATCTACATATATATATGTGTTTGATCAACACTGCTGGGGTACCATGTTTATACAACTGTTTTGTCTTTAAAATCCCCAAAACAGTAACAAACAGAGCCAGTTGGTTTATATATATATATGTATATATATATATATATATATATATATATATATATATATATATATAAATATATCTCAATTTTTAGTTTACTATCCAATGTGTATTGGGTTTATTTTATAAAATACTCTATACATTTAGCATCAAGTTAAGTCAAAGTAGAGTTTTAAATATGGTGAAATAATGGATTTACTACACAATGTTCCTGACTTTTTGGGGCTTCTTCAGACAAATAACTAAACTTTTTCAGATCTTTATTTAGGGACATGCTCATCCCTAATAGCGTTCTAAGTAGGGATCTGAATAAATCGGAACATCCCCCTGAAGAAGTTTATAAAGTGCAGAAATATAAACGCGTTTGTGTAGCGAATCCATGATTTCACCATTTTCAGAGCTTTACCTTATATATTTTATTTATGTATGCAGGGTTGGGAATTCATGTCTCATACATTTATCAATAACAAAATGTTAGCAAAAGGGAGAGCTACTATGTACGGTACATGACTGTAAGGTACACAAATTTTACTGTGGCATGAATGCTCTCATATCATTCTTTATTCCTTGAAAATTACACCAGACAAATAAGATCTGTTTGAATTCCTTCAATCATGACAGCGGATCAGCCTATTGTTCATCACAGCATGCAATGATTCTTGATCTAAAGAGAGAATGGCTGCTGTGATGTTTGCCTTCGATTCATCGATACATGTCAAACTTTTCTTATAAACATTGCCCTTCAGGAATCCCCATAGGGAGGTGTTAAATCTTGGAAACATGGTGGCCAGGAGGTGACCTGACTAAACAGAGAGATTATTCTGTGTGCAAACTATTACCACAGAAAGTCCATAAAAATCCTTGCTGTGTGGCAAGTGGCTCCATCTTGCTGAAACCACGTTTTCAGTTGCGATGTCCCTTTGCACCATTTCAGGGATGAAATAGTGCTGCAATAGGTGAAAGTAATGTTCTGAGAAGAAATATGGACGAGTTATGAAACCCCACCATCACTTTTACTGGATGTAGTCCTCTCTGATGCGGTTGGATTTTCTCATGACCGAAACCTGCAGTTTTTCTTATTCATATTCCCTGTCAAATCAAAGTGTGTCATGATGACCTTGTATAAAAAAAAACTCTAGATCTATTTTACTTAAGTATTTTACAATGATCATCGCAGAAATTCTCCTCATTCAAAACAAGAAGGATAATTCATGGCGAATGCTTGAATTTTGATCAGACTTTCATTGTTATTTTGTTTATACATTAAACATTTTTAGGACAAACATTTGCATTATCTATTTTTTTAACTATTTCTCTGAGACAGAACTGAAATGAAAAGTTTATATCTAATTGCCCATTGCTATTCTTGTTGTCTGTGGTAAACATGTAGCCTTATTTAAACTTTCTTACAGCTGTTTGCTGGTTCAACTACTATTAAACTTGAATAAGTACAGAACACTTGGAATGATACAAAACTTCTCCAATCAATTATTGCAGATTCTTGAATACTGAATATTTCACATTGAAAGTTTGCAAGTGATACATGGAGAAGTTTTGAAATTAGAACCGAAAATTCAATAGGGCGTCCGCTATAAAGTTTAAATGCCATTTTTGGCTGATCACTGAGTGGAAGATAATTTTAGGTAAGAAACATTATTAAGTTTCAAGTAAGTTTGACTTGAAACAAGTGAGAAAATCTTTTTTAATCGATCTTGAAATATAAAGTTTGAATGCCATTATTGCCAGATCATGTGACCCTGAGAGGAACATTTTTCTGGGAAAGGAGCATCTTATCAAGGCACACCTTTCTACCAAGTTTCAAATAAATCTGACTGGAAACAGTATAGAGACAGACCAACCAACCTATTAACCCTCTTATAGAGAGGCGAGGACACCTCTAAAAAAAAAAATACAGTTTCTTACAAATGAGACATTTCACCTGCTTTAGAGAATATCTTTACAGATTTTCAATCAGCTCATGTTTTTGCCTTCATTTTCCTTTTTTATAAGGGTCTTCGGTTTCTTCTGTTGATTTTTTTTAGCTTATTCTTACCAGTCGGGTACAGCTGTGTTACCTTACTTGGTTTAGGAGGGAGACCAACATTCTCTCACTATTTATACACTACTAAAATTCTCATTATGTTTATCTGTTTGCAACCTGGAATTAGCCAAAACAGTGCATTGTAGCTATATATATTGAATCAAGGTACCCCTAAAAGACAACTACCCTCCCCACCCCAAGCATCTAGGAGTAGAAGCTTGCTTCGCTCACCAGATGCTCACTATGCTCACTAGAGCAGTCATCCTTGCATTCCCTCACATTTTTTAGCACAAGATCACTGATCTTTACCAGATCAAATGCATAACACAAACACAGCCTTGTACATGAACCAGATTATTAAGCTTTTCAAAATGAGTCTGGCTTTCTGAAGTGCTTGATGTTTACTTATAACAGATACGAACATACATTTTGAAGAGTGATTCAAGTTTGTATATTTTCAATATATTAAGATAACTGCTCACAATGTTGATCCATTTTATTCAGCAGTGTCTAATGATTGTCCTGGAATGGTACATACTATCTTGAAATTTGAAAACAAAATATGTTGATGTCTATATTACCAAACATGACAATTTTTATCCTGAATGTGCATTTCAAAAAATCTTTTTTCAGAGAGTTTCCAAGAGAAACCAATAAAATTTAGATTTTAGTAGCCAATCAAATGGGTTGTTTTGAACCTATATCCAAGTGAAAGATATGAACCGAAAATTTTTCTGAGTCTTTTTCACTGTTAATCACCTTCAAGTATTCATGTCATGAGTTCATTGTGATGATTCATTCTGTGAGTAAGGATGATTGTTTGTAAATCTCCTTCAATAGTTACCAATGTCAAGTACCAAAGCTAGATATGAGAGATAAGCATGTGCATTCATTAATGCCCTTGGGGATGACATTACTCGATCTCTTCTTTCCCCTCCCCTTCAGCGATGGATAAAATAATAGGACCAGTCTCTCTAGTATTGGAAGGTAACCAGCCCAAGAGAGGGACAACTCTGAATCCAAAACTAGGACCTGGAGTTCCTAAAACAAAGCAGTTTGACATTGTCTTCAGCCTTATTCTGGCAACTCCAGCAACATCTCTGGTGCCAAGCTGTATTTTTCCCTTCTCTTGGACAATATCAGTGTTTGGAGAGCAGAGACTTGCAGTCTGAGCAATCCAGTCCTGGCCTTCACTCAAGAGAGATTGGAGATAAAACTTTCCAGGTACGGATCCATGGTCTTGCAAGATTGAAGGATGTCACACTAGACAATTAGAATTCATGTCAAAGAATTCATATTATATATATATATATTATCATGTCAAAGAATAACTTAACAATGCATCTCTCATTTCTTAAATATGTTAGAAACTGTCAACCAAAACTGTCAACATTGGTTTCTCTAACTTTTTAAGTTAGATCGGCAGGCTTGCTGGCTATGAATGTATCACACATGCAAGCCGCACTAATGGAGCTAGCGGAATTAAAATTGGAACCCCTCCCCAAAGTAGGTTTTTAGAGGGGGGGTCCAATTTATAATGTAGGTTTATTCTAAATTGATCCCTTTATTTGTATCCACCTGTTTTTTAAAAATTGAGATCACTGCTCCAAAAAGACAAGAGAAGTAACTTATTCATTGATCACACTTTTTTCTAATTTTCCAATTGATCATCTTTAACACGACATACTACCGTAAGATATTGGTTGCATGACAGTTTCTATTGAGTGGCTAACCAGACCTGTTTGTATCTTGTTTACTTTAGTCGGTGATTTTTATTCATATGCCTGATTAATTGTGCAAATGTCCTATCTTTCAAAAAGACGTATTTTGTAAACTTTTTTGTAGTGATTCAGTTAGAATGCAAGGAATTGTAATCAATGTATTTATTCAAAGCAAAGAATAAGGTTATGTCTAAAATGTAAAGCTAGTCTTTTGTCTTCCCCTTCATCCCTCTCTTGGGCAAGTGGTCAGGACAGAAAATATGTGATGAAATCTTTCCCATTGACTATGTCCAAATATTTGCCTGTTTCATTTTGCCGGATGTCAAAGATAACATTTATGATATCATTCTGTCTGTTCCTATCTTCAGTAATGATATAAAGGAAAGGTCAGGTAGTTTAATAAAAAGTGTCAAAAGAGAGACAGCAGAAATGAGTTAGGTATTCCAACCAGAGGGTAGAAAGTGAAAGGACAGATAAAAATGGTCAGGTAGTTTAATAAGTGGATAGGTAGAAAGCTGGCAAAAATGACAGTTAATTTATCAAGATGATGAGAAGAGCAAGGACAGAAAGTAAAGTTAGGTAGTTTAAGAAGATACTAGGAAAAGAGATGACAGAAGAGAAAGTAGGACAGTTTGATAAGAAGGTTGGAATGGAGAGAGGAGAAAAGAAACATAAGTAGAGGAGTAGGAAGATTTTTGCATATGAAATCAATCTATGTTTGTAAAACATTTAGATGAAAACATTGACAACAATAAAGATTTGAAGAGATAAGGGAAAAAGGGTGAGGGGATTTGCCAACACCCATGGAATTTCCAAGGGTTCAGCTATTTCATACAACTGTGCATTAAAATTGCTATAGGCACTTCAGAAGATCTCATTTTATTTTTCAACTAAAACATATCATTTTGCACATAAGTTGAGGATTATTTCAACCCAAAATAAGAGCTTTTCATCAGAATCCATATTGATATTGCATCCTGCAGCTATTTGTCATCAAAATGTCTTGTCAGGGGCTGATGCAGGATTGTGAATAATTGTGGGGTCCATTCTTTTAAATTCTGACTTATCAGACCACATATGGGCAACCGTAGGCTCACAAGCCAGATATGTCCTGCAGCAACATTTTTTGTGACCCACTGCCAATCTGGACATCTATCTAAAATCTTGTATAATTTTCCCAAGAAAGTCAATTTTATGATTTATACTGTGAAATTACTATAGTTTTGACTTCTCAAATCAATAATATAATAATAGTAATTCAAATTAGTCAAAAAATGAAATTAAGCACTCTTTCTATAATCCGATCAATATTTTTCAACTAAATGTGTAGCTCGAATGCAGATGTAAAATTTCATGTGGCCCGCTATATCAAAAAAGTTGCCCACACCTGAATTAGACAATGGATATAATAGATTTGTGATTTTAAGGTTAATTTATGAAAATTTTGTATTTGGATTTCTTATCTAAGAAAAATTTCTTAATCAACATTTTTTGAATTGTGCTTTGCCTTAATCCTCACCTGCTTGTATAACTTCTAAAACAGAGGATTTCTCTTGCACTTCAGGGTTTTTTGAGTCATCAAGTGAGTCATTAACAGAGGACTTTATGCTAAAATTTTGTTAGCTTTTACAACATTAAATATAACTATAATTTCTTGATTCCTAAAAAAAAACCTCCTTCATAAGATATGTTGCTATATTTGTACTGTGTTTCAATCAATTAATTAGTAAAAATCAGATATATTTGAATTTCTACAAGAGGATTTTTTTTTAAGAAATGAAACTACTGAAGTCATTTACTTGGAAGAGTCCACTTGTTTCAATTGTGGGTAGGAGATATTTTCATCTTCAAAATTGTTACCTTTAAATTGTTATGGACAGAAAAACAGAAAAAAAATGTACAGTTCATTATACAAGCAGATTAATTCAGATGTCAAAAATTATTCAGATTTACTCATGTCATTAAGCAGAAAGATGTCAGGATTTATTGTTTTGAAATCAGCATTCAACAATTTTCAATACTTGAAAAATTCCAGAAAAAGGGATTTTTTTATTGCTGTGAAAACGATTTGGTTCCATTGGAGGGTTCATGGTCTCTTCTTATTTTGAGCCTAACGTAGTTTGGTAATAGCCTACCAATTCCAATAATAATGTTCTCCTTGTCTTTTGTATGCAGTCCCAGTGGTTTGGCACTCTCGGGCGGCGGTGGGATTTCCCGGACTCTCCCGATGTTTTACCTTCCGCCACCACAGTCGTTGCATTGGCTATCCGTTCCCGCCTCTGATCTGTGACGTGGTCTTTGCTCCTGCTGTCGCTCCCTGCTTTTGTAACCAATCTTCATCCTTGCTAAAACCCCACTCCAACTCTCTGAACGTTGCCCAATTTGTGTAGATCCTAGTCTATACAAAAAGAAAAAGATTAAAAAAAAGGAAACACACACCTGATCTTCCTTCCCACTATCCATCCATTCAACCCCTCTGATTCTCACCCCCCTCTCCAGAAAAAATATAATTAATATTATCTATAGCAACTCTAAAATTCTAAGCAGAAGAAAAAAAAAGAAGCTTATTGATGTAAATTATCTTACAACTAAGAACTGCCCACATTCATTCATGTAAAACTTAGATACTTTAGATTTACAAATATTAAGAAACTAAATCTAGATTTTTCTTTTTTTTTTTTAAACCCACTTATTTACTTCTAAATAATTCAAACTCTTAAATGATTTTTTATGCCTAAATTTGCCGAACAAATTTACTTAACCTTTTCTAAATACGCTGATATATATGTATATGCATTTACACATACACATATATATTTATATGTAAGTGTACATATGCTTCTACCTGCCATAAGACAGAATTTATTGCTCTATTCAAATAAATATGCATTTACGTGTGGGTTCTAGTTTCTTATATGTATACGTGTGAGTATGTATGAGCAACAGGTATAGATATGTGAAATGTTGAGATTATATACTAGCATGTAAATGCATATTTGTGTCTACCTGAAACGTGAAACAAATTCTATCTTGCTGTACTATTCAATTAAGGATAATAAAGATAAAGTGCTTCCTTTATGAAAATTTGAATTCAAACTATCTCTATGTATCTATATTAAATGCTTATTATGGCAGAAACTTTAAAAAATGCTTTTGCGTCTGCTTAAAAACTTGCCTTAATACTTCTTTCTTAACTAACCCATTGAAATCCAATATGTATTCTAGAAGCAGTCTCAACCTGGAAATGAGACCAATTAAAATTGTTCAACAATGAGATAAGTGGAGAATCTAAGAAAGCGATTAGAAATAATAGGAAATAAACAATTAATCTTCTCAAAGAATTACAATAAACAATAAGTATATGTCCACCTGACCATTTTTTTCTAACCATGTTTTACCACAGCTCTGCAGCCGGCTCGGATCGCGGGAGCGACCTCACTTCGGCCACATCTTTGGCAGCTTCACGGAACGCCTCGCTCCGTCACCAACAACAGCAACACCCTTCATCAGTAGGGATTCGCAAGAGAGATCCCACGTTATCAGCAAATACGTCAGCATCCGATCACCATCACCACTTTCCACATCACCATCCGCATCATCATCATCACCAGCACCCTCCACCAATATTGTCTTCGACTACCACCACGTCCACGAGGGATCCGGCCTCTGCCACTTCAGGATCGGTACGTAAACAGAGTGGTCGATCTGAAGTGAAAATAGCACCTAATCCCATCGTGTCCAGTGGTGGTGGTGGTTCCATCCAGTTGGCTGCTTCTCCAGCGGTTGTGCAACCCACAGGTAGCATCATTGCCGGAGGCAACAACAATCTCCCCTTACAGGGAGGAGGCGGAGGGGGTGGCGGTGGCGGTATTGGGGGTGGTAGTGTGGTTGGTGTTGGAGTAGGAGACATGACGTCAGCCCTGCAACGACCATTCTATGCAGCCTCGTCAATCGGGAGCCCTCCTGACCCCGCTTCGATTTTGCGGAGTAGAGAAGTCTCCAAGAGAGTCATTCTTAATGTAGGAGGGGTAAAACATGAGGTGCTGTGGCGCACCCTGGACCGTATGCCACACACTCGGCTAGGAAAACTGAAGGACTGCAATACACACGACGCAATCGTCGACCTGTGCGACGATTATAGCTTGGCTGAAAACGAATACTTCTTTGACAGACACCCACGATCTTTTGCCTCCATCCTCAACTTTTATCGCACTGGCAAACTCCACTTGGTGGAGGAAATGTGCGTGTTGGCTTTCAGTGAGGATTTGGAGTATTGGGGTGTGGATGAACTATACCTTGAATCGTGCTGTCAGCACAAATATCATCAGAAAAAAGAACATGTGTTCGAAGAAATACGCAAGGAGGCAGAGAGCCTCCGAAAGGGAGAGGATGAAGACTTTGGGACCGGCTCGTTCGCCAAATGGCGACAACGAGTATGGGACCTTCTTGAAAAACCGACTACGTCCATGGCTGCGAGGGTGAGTAGAGAAAGGTTTATCATTCATTATTCTCATTTCTTTTATTATTATTATTATCATTATTACTATTGCAGAATGTATTTGTTTTATTCTAATTTGTCATCACTCTATATATATATATATATGTTTCTTAATCCTACATTTTCAGTGTTTAAATACTTCTTGCAATTAATCAACAAAACAGAGATGCAAGTTAATCTCTTTACTACTCAATGTACCAAAATTTGTTCTGTATACATGTAGATATGTTAACAAGTAATTTTTCTGCTCAAATCTAATATGTTTCTGTTTTGTCATATTGATGCATTCTGTGATTTTCATGTAACCAATTACCAAGTCATTCTTGCTTCCATGAAATTTTACTGCTTCTTTATGATATTTCGTCTTTTTAACATATCAATATAAAAGTAGTCTTAATGTTGTATATGTAAATGTATTTTTTCAGACAATATACACATACATACATACATACATTCATACATATATATATACATATATATATATGTGTATTGAACACAATATCACTATTACAGTTGATATCACTATAACCACTCTATCATAATTTCTGACATGGAATTCTATGCCATAAGGTGGTGATAATCTATGAATGTTTTGCTTTTACAGATGCTGTTTTTGTTGTATTTGTGTCTGTTATCATAAAGTAATTGATTGCCCTACTATTCTCACAGCTCACATGATATTTGTATATTAATGTTATAATTTTTTTTATTCATTTGTTTTTACAGAGTCTTCTTCTTTTGAGCATAAGCTAACTCTTCCTTCTCTCTCTTTTTTTTCGTTGATCTTTTAATACTTGTTTGGTTTTCCTCTATTGATTTTATTTCTCTCTTTTTTTCTATTCTTCTTTTTCTTTCTTTTTCTTCTTGCTCCCTTGTTGACTTCTTAATCTAAGAATATCCTCTTGAAAATAATTTTTGTCTATTTTTTTTTTTCTTCCATCAAATCTATTTACTATTCGATTGAAGTTTATGGGCTTTCCCAATGGTATCATGAATTCTTTGACTGACATCTTGGAATTTTCGCAAACCCAAGAAAGTATCAGAAAAAAAAGAAAGATACCGACCCCAAATACCCATTGAAATCATCAAAACTGATAGTGCAATCAAATAAGTGAACCACTACTTTAACAAACAAATAAAAGAAGTCTGAAAATATTAAAAGGTTTTTTTAACACTATGGCTAGCTGTTAACAAATCATCTTATACACTAAAATTAACAACAAAAATAAGTGCAAAAAACTGCATATTCTCAAGAACAAGCTCACATACCCACACATATATATTTGTTATGTGGATGTAAGGCAATCTGACAGAATGGTATTAGTAATCTGACAATATGGAAGGGAAAGATTTAAGAACAAGTACGTTACATCTCGAAAAAATTTACTATCATGGTAATAAAAATATTTGAGGTGTAACTCTCTTGTTCTCCACATTATCAAATTACTACCACCATATATATATACATATATATATACAAATCAAAATATACACTAGAAAAGCTATTTTATGGTTTTTCCCCAGCAAAATCTCTTTGAGTAAAATGAAGCACATAAAAAACTAATAAAGAATATATAAAGCTCTTTGTCATTGTATATAATGTAAGCTTTATAATGAACACTTGAACATGGAGCAGAATGAGAATGGCTCAATTAATACTCTGTTCAATTGTATTTAACTGGAAATCCATCTCTGATGCTGTTTGAAAGAAATATCTTCAAACATGTTTGCACCTAAATAACCCGAGGTCACAGTCTCAATGTAGATCGTGAAATTGCTGGAATCAAAAGTTTCACCAAAAATACTATACATGGACATTTATTGAAAGCCAATAATGTTGTAGGGTAATGGCTTTGGAAGAATAAAACCCCATTAAACTATAACATTATTGGTCTTCTAGGCATATGCACTGCATTAAAACTTCTGCTTAGCAATCTTCAGTTTTTAAATCAGAATTTTCCATGTTGACATTGCTATGAACATTAATTTTTGAAACGAGTAATAACCAACTGTTTTGACTTTCTTTGAACGGAACATTTATTGTTTCCTAAAAGCAATATAGTCTGCACAGTTGGTGTAATGGTTAGCATGTCTGCCTCACAGATTTCAATTCCTGGTATGAGCGAAGAGTGTGGAAAACTCCTCATTGGGATGAATTTCTCTGTGTATTCAGCATCTAATCGAGTTCAATCTAAGCAGTGTGATTTGAGTGAAAGTCTCTTTTTGGTGGACTTGCATCCTGCCGAGGGTATGGTTAAGGAAATAATTGTTAGAATTGAGTCTAGTCTTGAAACTTGCAAGGATCATTAAGCTGACACATACATTGGAGACTGGGATTCTATCACTGGCCTTATATTCCATTGGTAGTAGTCTTAGAGATGGATGCTTTTCTTTGCTTTGAAAGCATCATAGATAAAAAATTTAATTTTTGAAATTCTACGAAAAAGAACATGAAGCCCTATTGGCTCAGTAAGAATACAGATTTCCCAAAGTAAAAATATCATTCTACAGTAAGTAACGTAGACAAAAAAATAAATCTCAGGTGAGTTCCAAACTTTCAAAGCCTGTCACAATGCGACAGCTATCTTCCTGAAGAAAAGAGATGCAGGTTCAAGTCTTGCCAGAGGTTCATTATTTTTCCAAATCTGTTCAACTTACTAATGACTTGGTATAATAGACTTGCAATAAGGGCAACTGAAATTAGGCAATATTGTAGAAGTCTTCAGAAATTTTCCAATCATTGTTCAAGATTTATTTTTGAAGAGATCAGTCTTCCTTCTCAAGGTTTTCTTGAGAGTTATTATTGCAGTTTTTGGTTATCTCTCTCAGACCCTTACAAAGAGAAAATGTTTGTGGGGGCCAAAAGGTAATCAAGCTAAATGCAGCTGCAGATTTGGAATTTAAAATTTCCTCACATTTGAGACTTGAATTTCTTGTATTTTAGCAGTCTAAGATGATAAAACATCTGATCTGGAAAAAGGCTGGAGGGTCTTTTTTGCCACCCTGTCTCCCAACCACTTGTTCCAGGCTTGTAACTTGTTTATTTTTTTAAACTGGTTATAAATTGCTTTATTATACATTTTCATATATATTCATAGAATTTTCAACCTTCTAGAAATTATATTCTCTTTCTTTATTTCTTTACTTTTATATCTTCTCTTTTTTATTCTATTGACTTTCCTAGACTCTTCTCTTCTCTTTTTTTTCTTTATTTCTAATTTATCATTGTTTATTTTCTTTTTATTCAATGCTAAATTATAATTTGAAATTTTATTCAAATTTGTTGTCTTCCTTCATGTTTATAACTACCATATTTCCCAGCATCAAAGGCGCCATTCCTCCCAACCCTGAAATAAGTCTTGAATATTTACCCTGTATCCAACTGGCCAAAGGCTACTTTTTTTTTTTAGGCCTATCCTAACACCCAGAGGAAGGTAATCTATGCAAGACAGTAAACTAAACTCCAGTATATGACCAGAATATCAAAACTTATTCCAGAACTTTCCTGCGAAAAAAGATTTGAAAAATTAAAACTAACTCTCGAAGAATGGTGGATAAGGGGATACATTATACAGACATTTAAAATAATAAAAGGCATCGTCAACATTCTAGCCAAAAAATTCTTTATAATCAAATTCATATGTATAAAGAACATTGCAGAAAAAGATCAAGAAGGGGATTCTTGTCAAAAAGAGTTGTCAACAATTGGAACAAATTAATGGATCAAGACCAAGGAACAAATGAAGCTAAAAGAGTTAACAGCTTTAAAAAAATAAATATGACTGTTATACAACCTACAAAAAACAAATTGAAATCTTTTGAAAAAGTCTGATAACAAAACTCTCAAACAGAAAGTAAGATACTAGCACAAAATACATGAAAAAATTTTACTCATTATATATCTTTTCTTATCTGAATTAAGTGTAGAAATTATAGCTAGTTTAGAATAGTAAATAAACAAAAGTATTACAAATGATAGAAAGATATACAACAAATATACACAAAAATTAATTCTTGTATCGGTATACAATGGTAGCTGAGCCAACAGACTAGTACTAGTAATTTAGATGTTGTTTATCAATATTACTAGCATCTTCATGACTTTTACTTTATTGATTGTGATATAGATATTTTTCTGAAGGTAAAAGCCACTGCTTGTTAGAAGAGTGGATTGTGAAACCAAGGTGTTGTAGCGTAGGGGTATCTCTACCATGAATACTAACCTATAGGCAAGATTTATCATGAATTTGTATAGTAAAAGAAGACAAAAAAATGCAGACTATAAGTGATCATTACTAGAACTGGTTAGTCTTTGAATCTTATCATTTGTTTTATGGACGGTCTAGCCCTGGAATTGCAAAAGGTGTCACTCCCCTTTTCTTTTTTTTTTCCTTTCTCCCTTTTTCTCCAAATGGATCTTCAAGTTGCTAAGCCACCAACAAAACATTTTGGCTAGGTAGGTGAAAGTGTTTTGTTTTTGTTTAGTTTTTTCAAAATTTTCCAAGCAAAAATTCAGATTTGTCCTTGATGCTGAGGAATATGGTAATTACCAAATATATGTAAATGCATTTGTGTGTTTTTTTTCTATTTTGTCTGTTGTATATTGTCCAGTCTTATACATCATTCTTCCATTTTACTCTTTCTTGAGCTTTTCTTTCCCTGGAGGTAAACACTCTATCATGCAAACATAAAAACACGTATTTTTGCATTCATCATGAAGAAACATTGTTTTTCTATCAAATACTCCCTATAAAAAATTGAAATCGAAGTAAAACCACAGAATTCAAGAAAAAGTGAGTGTTTTATCAAATAAATATCTTATTTTTTATTCTACTTTAAAATGTTTACACATGAAATATATTTTTTCTAATTCATCTACTTTTCATTTACATATTTCAACATTAAAGACTGATTGATATCTATTTAACTTAGAATTTCAGTCATATTTTACTTCTTCAATAAATACACAAATGGCGTTTTTTAAATTATCAACAGAGAGCTTTGGGAATACAGGGTAACATGCTTTAGGAATAGAGGGTATCAAGTCCAAGAAAAATTAGATGTCTCATCATAGTTCATAAATATTATCAATCCTATAAATTCAAACCTTTTCTCCAAAGTCCAAACAAAATACATACACTAACACAATGTTTGTTATTTTAGATTTCTAAATAGCTTATGTAAATAATACTTTTAGATGCTTTATAAACTCCTAAATCATACAAAATCAGATACTGTCTGTATGTTGAAACAAGTTCATTAACATTCAAAGAGTTTTTTTGGACATATGAAATCATCTAAACCCTACATATTAAGCATTGCTACTATTGGTAGGAAAATTTTCTGTTTACCACCATAACAATTGGATAGCGCATTTGGAGAAGGCCATAGAATGGATCAGCCAAGACTTGTTAACAATACAAACAGCAAGGAGTTCAATTATCCGAAAACTCGTTGAATACAAAATCAGTTCCCATTGTTTTACATCATAGAAACAGACTGACTGAAATCAAAGAAACTGAGCCTCCTAGTCTACATAATGTTTTAGATAATCACAGCAATTATTAAGAAAGAAAACAATCTCTAATCATTTCCTAATCCCTTGTATAAAGGACAAAGTGAAGCATAAATATCAGCCCAGTGTAATAAGTGCAGTAGTGCAGAGCTATATATGCAATTCAGAGAGAAAATTTTAAAAATTTAACCAGAGATGTTTGGGATGGGTATTTGGATATATATTTACTAATTTGATTCAATATATATATAATATGGATCAGAAAAGCAATATAATATAGTATATAATATAAAACAATATCAAATATGTGATGGGTCAATTTAATATAGTACTCCATACATTCAACATCAAACAATAAGTTAATTTAGAGTAGAGCATAAAATATCATACACACATATATATAATCCTGCAGCGCCCCATTTTCTTTGATTGTTTATTCTATTTATGTTGTCTTATTTGAGTGATATATCATTAACTTTGTAATGACAGGAGATCATTTCAAATAAGTTTCTATATGATATAACACAATTCATAATTCATTCTGTTGAACCAAATATATCCATTCCTCAATACGTAACAGTCACATTGGAAGAGTCAATAGACCAAGAATAAACGAAATGAGAATTCAGTTTGAAAGCTGCTATTTAGGTACAAACAGAATCAGAATTTTAGTAGTATATAGATAATGGGGTAATATTGTTCCCACTGCACTACACCACCCAGTAAGAATCAAATTTCTTTGTATTAGAGTCAATTATGAAAAGCAACCAGTTTTTCTGAAACTCAGAAAACTATTTGGTTATCAAGTGCAAGGAACATAAATCAAATCATCATCTCTCAACTCTGTTAGCAAAGGAGGGCAAAAATCAAGAGCTAAATAAATTTTCTCTCAAAAGTAATGGGTGAGCCAAAAATCATTTTCAACACTAAATACCTTTAATACCTTTAAATAGGTTTTAATGATAGCTGAATAGCATCTTGGAACCATATGTGGTCTACCAAACAATATTCCCTAGCCAGGCAGACAGGGTGGGTCTAAGCTAATATGAAAATTGATCGTTGAACTTTGAGTTTCTGTTATCGTTCATTAAATAGTTCTAACAATCTTACAAGCATTGATCAAAATTGGAGGAAAAAGTCTCTTCACTGAGAGCATTCCATGGTTTGGTCTCTCAAGTGGAGAAGAAAATCTTCCTCAGCCCAGTGGATATCTATACCTGGAGTTTTTGGCTATGGATTTTTGTAGATAATGATGCAGTAAATATGCACTTGTCTGGACACAAAGAGCAGTTTGGGTCTGAGTTGTAGATGTTATTTTGAATACATTAGACCTCCAACAGATCAGCACAGTTATGGCAGACTTCCAACATCTCTAGATTGAGTTCACTCAGTCTCTCTGTAGATGACAAGTCTTTAATTTTTAGGACGATCTTGGTAGCTCTTCTTCAGACCTTTTTCTGTTGCATCAATGATATATCTCAAGTGTAGTAACCATATGCATGATGCAATCTCACTTGTGATGTGGACAGAAAATAGCTTAGCAGAGAAAAAAACTAGTGGTAAGCTTTTATATTCTTCAACAAGAAAGAATTATAATTATAATATGCACTGGTTAAAAGAAATTTGGAATCCAATAAAGATGAGTCAAAAATACCTGAAATGGTTCAATTGAGTTTAAGTACAACAAGAACTCTTTCCGGCTCTGTTCATAGTATTTTGCTATTAGCTGCGATGGATTATCTATGACCTATGATGCAACCCTAGCCCTTATATCGCTGTACTATGTATAATGTACTACATGTATAATATTTGAATAATTTTAAAAAACAAAATAGTATTTGAAGTATTCCAGATATGTTTTTTTGAAAAGCCTACTCAGCGTAATGGTTGTTCTGCCACTGGCTGTTTGGTACTTGGCAGAAGCTTGGCTCATATCAAAACTGATTTATTCTGAGTTTGAAGCGGATAAAGAAAGATCATTGATCTGCTCAGATAATGTCTTTTATTTTCTTACCTTTTCTGGAAAGAGTTTCTGGGTTCTTAGTTCTTACGATTCTTTCTCCATCGATTTTAGGCACTTTTTAGGAATCACAAAGAATGAAGCATTCTTTTTAGAACAATTCCAAATACCCCCAGGATTCTCCTTCGGCTGGTTCTAAGAATGAAAAGCAAAAAGAAGGCGGCCCAAAATGTCTGAGAGCAGTACTTTCTGTCAAGTTCAACCACGTACAATGAACTCAGTTCACTGAATCAGATTTTAGAAAACGTCAATCAAAACTGTCAATATGGTCAACATAAGTTTCTTCATTTTTTTAAATGACTTTAGCTGGCTGGCTATGCATGTATGTGTCATGTGTAAAGGTATACCAGAAGAACAAGTAGGTTGTGGATTTTAATATCTGCTCCTTGTCATGTTCAGAAGAAACATCTTTTCTTTTCTTTTTTGAATTCCCCCCCCAAAAATAAGTTTTTTAAAAAAAGAGTTCTATTTACAAATCAAGTTTATGTTAAGTTGGTCCCTTAGTTTTACCAGACAGTGTTCATGCCTGTTTTCGGAAAATTCTGACTTTTTTTGTGATCACCACTAAACAAAAGGTGACAGAAGTATTTTATTCATTGATCACCCTTGTTTTCAATTTTTCATTGATATGGTCAAATGATGGTTTCTATTGATTGACCAACAAGACCTGTCTATTTTGACATGTCTCACTAGAACATGGTGAGTACTGTAAGAAGAGGCTCAATGTTTACAGGACATTAAGGAAACACATAGAATATCTAGTAATATGATATAAATATAAAACAGAGAAGTATTCCATTAATTTGCCAACTGGTTCTTGCTATCGATGATCACGATTAGAGCTTATACCTTACACCAAATTGTGATACATTGAGATTTCTTCTATAGCAAAACTTCAACTTACTGATTGTCCATATTTTGTATGGAAGCAGGAATGGTAATAAGCAATGCCCAAAGGATTCCAGGTGTTATAAAAGCCTTGCCAGTTTACGGAGAACAGCTTTCATAAAGGTAGAATAAAAAAAAAAAACGCACATGCAAAGTGTTTACATTTATTCAGACAAACAATTGACTTACTGAAGCTCTGTCAGCTGTAAATAGAATTTAGCCGGCTAGCTTTTAAAAAACAATCTTTCTCCTGTTATCTTTTATTTTTTTTCACCTGCCCCCTAAAAAGAATACTATCTTTTAAAGTTTGTTCAGCTCAGCCAATCCAAAAAATAACCTCAGTCGTCCGCTCTCTTTGATGATAGTGTTTTGTTTTTTTCCAAGGTTCAAAGTAAACAGTCGCCTCTTTATGATCTGATGCTTTGTACAGGATGGGGAAGAAAAGGAGGAAACTTACTAAAATGGTTGATAAAAAGATAAGGTTTTTGTAAGAAAAGAAAGTGCATCTTTTATGTCTTAACCACCTGAATGATCTCAAGTAGCCACCACTCAGAATGGAGATCAAACAGAAATTCTTTTTTCTCAATACACCAGGCATCAGCTTAGTGTCATAGTTTATAACTTTGTTATGTTTCCAGAGAATCTCATGGTCCAGCACATCTCTGTTCTTGTTTTATCTTTTCAATTATTATTGGAACAAGAACAGACTCTGTTCAAAATCGACACCATTGTGTGATCAGAATAAGTTCTCTTATGACATCATAGCATTCTGTCATAACATCATGAAAATAGGTCAGGAATATAAATATAGTAAATCTCTGTTGCTTCCCTTTTCTCTCTATGAATGCTTTCAACCTTTTGCACTTTCGTGTGGAAGAAATTAAATTTGGCTATCATAGACCATGCAACATTTATTGCAGGTAAAAAGGAGAAAAGAATATGAATACTTATATTTTAATATGGGAACATGAGTTCAGAAAGAAATGGTCTTTTCATGCTTATAATCTGAAATGAATGAGCCTCCAATAACAATAGATCAGGAATAAATACTTGAATAGAGGGGTTTTTTAAGACTGCGGGTTTCAATGTGGTACACTTGTGGTATTACTGTACAAACAAAGGTAACTAAGTGCAACCTGAAAACAAAAACACATCAGATTACAATAAAACCTTGAAATGCACAGTTTTGAACAGTACAGGTAATTTTGGAACCAATTAACTGCACATATTAAGGTGCACCTGTATTCTCTTCTGGGGGTTCTATATTTAGGTGGAACATACTTATACATCTATCTATTCACAGATCCCTTCTCATACTCACAAGTATACATACATATTTTCATGCCAATATATAAATAGGGATAGGTGCACAATTATGTTCATATTTTTCCATGCATAAATGCTCTGATATATATATATATATATATATATATATATATATATATATATAACATATATTTATAAAATGAGTAAAGATTTGTTTCAATGGTTCATTACATATGATACATTCTGTTTCATTTAAAAAGATTTTCAAAGGAACCTGAATTTGAAATTCATTTTTTTAAAAGAAACAGAATGTACAATCTGTAACAAAACCATTGAAAAATCTTTACTCATTTTATAACTGCTTTACTAATGGTATCGAGTACATTTTTGAACTAAGATCTACTTAATACATTAATACATATATGTTTGTTGTATATTTTATTATTGTTCTCTCTCTGTATATATACATATATTTATATTCAAATATACATTATTAAAAATAAATGGCAAATTCAGTCTATTCAACTTTTCAGTTCTTGTTTGCGTGTAAACTTTCCATTAACAGGGTCTCATTTTTTTCTACATGTTAAAAAATTGGTTGGTGAAAAACATTTTGATGTTGTTTAGGAAATGTTTGTACATAAACAAAAAAAATCAAGTAAAAAGTGAAATTGACAAAGTTTGTCAGTTATTTTTAAAAATGTATGCTTAAACAAAGGATTGCGGCCTCGTTATACTCTTTTTAAATAAATATATATATATGTGTGTGTGAGTATGTATATATATATATATATATACATATATATATATATATATATATATATATATATATATATACTTATATATATATATATACTTATATATATACTTATATATATATATATATATATATATATATATATTCAAGAAAATGGACATATTTGGTCCGACAGAATGAATTAAAAATTATGTTATATTATACAGAGACCTATTCAAAATGATTTCCCATCATCATACGGTTGATATGATATTCAATTTAGACAATGTAAATAGAATAAACAATAAAAGAAAATGGGGCTGCTGTAGCAATCAAACCTGCCACCGATAGGATAGCCACTTCAAAGTAGCAATGCACCATTGTGCTATAAATACAACATTTAAATATGATTCTTTAGGAACCAGTGGTTAAGAGTACTGGAAACAATTAAATATGAATATCTTTATCACCCAAGGAACACGTATTTTACAAGCCCAAGATATCCACTAGAGAACTTATCATAGTTTTAAAAGTTTTCCAACTTGGGATTAAACATCTTCATCCAACTTATTTCTACTGGTTGCGTTACATGTAAATTCCAGAGATGTATATTTTCTAAAAGAAAAATTCCTTTCATCTAATGGAGGTCTTATCTGTGCATAATAATGTCAGGCAGATCAGCATCAAATACTTGACCACAACGACAAAAATGGATAACTGGAAAAAAAAATCCAATATATTTCTGTGATACATTTTATCAAATCTACACAAAGCTTTACTAATTGACTCATAAATATAGATGAGACCATCCAAAGGATTTGTAAGGACAGTGTCATTGCGAGGGTATTATTGTATCAGATATCCTTTTTATAGTGCTATAAAATCATTATAATTCTATTACAACACAAAAGCAATTATGCACTTTTAATGCAGAGACTTGCCTGTAATGAAAGTAGAGTCTATGACCGATTGGACCGACTGGGTTAGAACTAATAGTTTGTTCAGTCCTCATTATCTGCTCAGACAATGTTTTAATTGAATGTTTTATTTGCAAAGATTTTCTCTAACACCAATTCGACTTGTGCAAATACAGCTTTGTTAGGAACTACTGGATAGACAAGGGCAGATTACTGTGTGAACAAATATTTACTGAAGACACATTGAAGAGGTCAGTGACCGAAGAAAAACAAAGACAATTACAAAACACCACGGAGGGAGAATCAAATCATACAAGCAGACTATCTTTTCCCCCTTTTTAAATGAAAATTTTGTTCTTTTTGAAAAATGATATGTTCAGATTTTCATTATATTTAGCCTCAATATCAAAAAATTATTTTTTATCTCCAGTTATACATACCAAAGCAGGCTGTTGAGTTACATCTCTGAAAAAGTTAAATAAGACAATTTTGGGAAGTAAATATTGATGAACTGTTTATACAAAAGTTCATTACTTACACATTATACATTTTTCACGGGACTATAAAATATTCATAACTGGTTATTAGACAGGAGAAAAATTCAGATGTATTTGAATTTCTATGAGATGATTATTTGCTGGGAAGCGAAATTATATATCTATATCTATCTATCTATCTATCTATCTATCTATCTATATATATATATGTGTGTGTGTGTTGAATGACTTACTTTTTAATTCTAATAAACTAGAATGATTAGTAGAATTACATCCTTTCTTTTATACTTGATTCTTCATGATTTTAGTATTATCAAACTCTTAACAATTATCGGTAAACTGACTGAGAGGGAATTGGAGTAAAGGTAGATGGAGAATATTTAAACCACTTAAGATTCATTGATGATGTTTTTATGAAGCAATCAAACCTGCCACTGATAGGATAGCCACTTCAGTGTAGCAAAACATCAGAAAAATTACAAAGCATGTTGAGTGATCTGAATATGGAAAATAAAAAAGTTGGGTAAATGATGAGCAGAAAAAGTGATGTTCAATCATAAAGTCCAAAATGACCATAAGAATAGAAGGAGTGGCTTTAGAAAAGGGTAACAAACACGTTTACCCAGGTAAGCTAATAAATTTGTTTTAAAAAGACCTAAAAATGAAATAAGACAATGCATAACGATCGACTGGAATGCATTTGGTTTGAATTGAGAGATACTGAAGAGTACCTTGCTAATGTACCTAAAGCATAAAATATACAATGAATGTATAATACCAGCTATGATTTATTGATGCCAAACATGGAAACTGACAAAACAAATTGAGAGCTAACTATGAATCACATGGAGAGCCAAAGAAAGAGCAATGCAAGGGATAGCAGTAAAAAATAGGAAAAGATCAACATGGATCTGAGGAAGGACTAAGGTGAAAGATATTATACAAATGATTAAGTAACAAAAATGCAGATGGGCTAGATACTGAGCAATAAGAAATGACAACAAATGGAGCAAAAGGTTGGTGCCCATGGGACAGTAAATGCAGTAGGAAAATCCCAAGCAGAAGATTGAGAGATGAGATAGAATGGTTTTCTAGTAAGAGAGCAATGTAAACTAATGATAAAAGAGCATTCAATTTATACAACAAAAGTATCTACTTTTCAACATAATCTCTTTCCTTAGCGCAATTAACACAATACTTTTCCATCATTCATATTCATTGAGTCATATAATGAATTGGGATAGATTTTATACATCATCACTTAATCATTTATTTTGAATATTTTAAAAGATTGTATGGAATAGAAGTAGGCTAGTCATGAAATGAATTGAGATAAACTTTTTGGCCAATGTCAAACCACCCTCATTGACAAGGGCACCAGTTTGGCAAAAATCGATGGATGTGTTTACAGAATTATTTTACATAAAATGAATAATAGTTTATCAATAATCTATTGATTTTCAGTTCAAATTACGAGCGTGAAGCTAATAAATAGCAAAGATTTGACAAGGGCAAATATTTTCTTAAGTGATTATTTTCATTGATTTGCTCTTGGTCCCATTTTGTAATTTTAACAAAGGAGGTGAGAAAAAAGCAGATTGAACTATCTTTGTGAAAAGAAGAGGGCAGACTGAACTTTATCTTTGAGAAAAAAAAGGGCAGACTGAACTGCATCCTTGAGAAAAATATTTGAATTACACTGTAAAAAAGCTTCCAAATTTCTTATTCAATATACGAAAAAATTACATCAGAGCCTAGAGAACCAAGGTGGGCCCAAGAGTTTCTTGGATATAGTTGCGTTTGAGAATTTCTAAGTCGATATTATATGTCCTTAAATAAAATAGCTTAAGTCTATCATTTACTGGGAAGTGAATATAGAATGGTGTATCAAAAGGGTTATAACAAATGAAAACAGAATGGCTAACGAATGAGAGTGTTTGTGTAGTGTGTGTGGAAGTGGGGGTCAAGAACAGCTTCACGCCACCTTATAAAATTTCTCTTGGAGGCTCTGATTTATGTATATTGATTGTAAGAAAATGTTTTATAATAACTCTAATTCAGAGTCCTTATCTTTGAGCCAAATGCTTCTAAAATCAGTGAATCATGAAAATCGATCATATCACCTTCTTTTCTTATATAGAAGTATTGCCCATCCTTTTTACTCTGTCTAGAAACCAAATTAGAAATGATCTGAGTGTCTATTGATTTTACATGTGGCTGCTACAAGAGAGTGCAGAAAAGAAGTCTTTATTAAAAGTGACTTATTGAAACTGAAGCCAGTCAAACAAAGTAAGACTAGCCATTGCCAGAAATCAATGGCAGAAATCTACTCTAGACGATAGTATTTTAGCTCCAGGGGTTCAGAGTTGAAATGGCTGGTTTGCCCAAGCCAGAAAGGACAAATGAAACTGTGAAAGCCCAGGTGAAAAGTCAGATTAGCAAATGGAGTTGTCTAGAACTTCATATTTCTCCATGTTTATCGACAGTCAATAATTTTTGTCCTATAGTATCGAGTTTTTGAACTGTAGACATCCAAAGTTGGAATTATGAGTGACCAAATGGTTAAGTAGAGGGAGAATAGGAATGGTAAACCAAGTTTAAACTGAGAAAATTTGCATTAAATTTGTACTAATGCCCTTGGGAAAGATAATCAATATCTTCCCACCTGCAAGTCACGGGTCAGTGTTGCTGGGTAAGGTCCATCGCTGCACCATGTCTCAAAACTTAGGGAAAGCACACAGATACTCCAATTCTTGACAGAAACGCTGATCTATATGTCAATAATACCGTCATTTTTATGTGTAATATGCCAGTCATAATAAAATGTATTCTTACTTTGATGTTCTAAACATGATATGAATAACCATCAAAGTGTTAACTAAAGTAGCCACACTTTCTGTTGATCAACTATTGATTATATACAAGTATGTTTTTTGAGGGTTACTTTCATCTTTTATGATATTTCCTTCTAGTTCTTTCAATTATTTACCAACGTTGGCACCAAGTACTGGAATGGCATTTATCCAAATAGTTTTAATTACTGGAAGTTCTAGAAAATATGCATATATATATATATATATATATATATATATATATATATATATATACATACATATGGTGTGTGAAAGGATGTTGTGTATCTGACATTATGATGAAAAAAAGACAATTCGGAGACCAAGTGTAAATACAAATACCAGTTATTTATTCATAGTTGTCATGACAGATATGAATAAATAACTGATATTCGTATTTACTCTAGGTCTCTAAGTTGTCTTTTATCACCATACATAGATATGTAGATAATGTCTTTGTCTATCTATCTCTTTGCATATATTCCCAATGTCTATACATATGTATTCACATATACACAACCTTTTTTAGCGTAGCAGAGTGAAATTTAAATCTGTTATCTAGATAAGTTTTAAAGCCTTTCACAATCAATAAAACTCAAATCGACCCCTTTGCCACGAAGCAGTATGTGTTTCTCATTGAGAATACCAAAAGAAAATGACAAGGTAATTCTTTGAAGAACTTCTCAGCGTGGCAGCAGCAATGCTGTAAAGATGGTGGAGGCAGCAGGTGTCCATTGTGATTTTTCATGACGGCTGACAATAATTTGATTCTGTCATTGTTTTTCTCAATACATCCAATGAAATTATAAGCAGATTAACAGAATTAAAAGAGAAAAAAGTGTAAGAAGTTCTGTCTTATGTCTGAAGCTGTTTATCTCCCTTGTCAATGAATGGCTGGATTTGTCACAGCCTATTCATCATTCGTCGCTTGCAGCCAGGCCAGTCATAGTGTTGGGGCTTGGGGAGTGCTTTTGGCTTCCGTTATTGAGTGTAGTGCAGAGATTAGTCTCCTCCTACGAGGATTAGTAGGGTTGCTACAGGAAGCTCTCTGCATGATATGCAGTTGCTCAAGGCACCTGGTATATCCAGTTGGTCCCGCATCTTGGTACAGATCAAGCTCCACGTTGCTTAACTTTGGCAGTCGCATAGGAACCCGTGCATCTAACATGCTTAGTCCATAATCATGTCATAGATTATAAAAAGGATGAATGTTACATGTCTTGTGAAATACAGAGGCAAAAATCACCAAGAACAAAATATTCAAAGACAGGCATTTTAAGAGAGAGGAAAAAAAAGAAATCTGAATAACCAGAAAACATATTCCGTTTATTCAATGATAAATTTGTCTCATGGAGATAAAACCACATGAGGAGCATTAATTCAAAATATCAACTCTTATCTTGATAATTAAAGAATTCCAACTAGAATCCATCTGGAATCTTGGGGAACAGGGATAAGTTGAAGACAATATTGCCAACTCAAAAATTGCTAAAAAGCACCAAATTCTAAAATGATAACCAAGTAATGTCAAAAAAGGCTAAAACACACTCAAAAGATGCTAAAAATGGTCAAAAATATCTAACAAATGGCCAAAATGTTTAAACACATCTGGCTTAGTTTAGCTCTTTTTCACATAGCCGAAACAAGAAACATGCTGAATTTATTGTGAAAAGTACTAAATTGGCAGCCCTGGTTGTAAATACTCTTCCATTCAGTTGATATCAATCATCTTAGAACCAGACAATCAAAGTAGAAACAATGAAGTTGTCCGCAAATCTGAGGTCACTTGTGTATCTATCTTGATTCCTTCATTTATCCAATCTAGTTTCAGGAGACCTTCTTGAAGCAAGCTGTGAATAGTTTAGGTTAGCTGGTGTTGCCTTATCTTACTCTCCTTTTGAGATCACGCAAAGTACAATATATGAGAGCAAACCGGTATCAGAAGTAGGGGGCAGGCCATATTACAAGAATACCGCACAACCGCACATAACATAGGTTCAATCTTACCAATATGTTTCACAATTTTAATGCTACAATTTTTTGATAAATTGGAAGATACTGTTTGGTCTGATTTTTTTTTTTAGAAGAATCACTGTCTAAGCCAGAATGTTGTTATGAAACTCCCCAACCTTATTCCTATGGTATCAGGATAACTGCCCCTATAGGACAATTGCCCATGGATAACTGTCCACAGATGACAATTACCCTCTAGATAATTCTCCCTTGGATGTAATCATCTATGAGGCCAACTACTTCATTTCCACTAACCATGAATGGCCAAAATGTTTAAGCACACCTAAGCACAACTTTGGTTCTACAGTTGCAATCATCAAAGGGAAATTATCTGAGGACAATTATCCAGGGGAAATTTGTCCAAGAACCAATTCCTTTATCTTGATCAAGCTAGTGAAAGTTCTTGGTCAACATAAGCTCATGAATAAAACATTTCACTCATAACTTTCATTCACAAATTTGCTGTTTGTTTATAATTAATAACTGGTAAAGGAGAAAGGAAGAATCAGTTTTTGAAGAAATTCCCAAGTTATTCATTCTTTACAATGTGGTTCGATTGTCTGCCGTATTAATTATCCAACTTAGAAAAGAAAAGAAAATGTAAAATTAGCATAACTCGTTGAATGTTTATTTGTACAAGAAAAGTTATTATTTTTACAATCTTATGTTATTGTATACAAACAGGTTGCGAATGAAAATAGCGATATCCAAGAAATTGCATTCTAAAGATAGCTTCAATGGAGTTATAAGGGGAAAAAAAAATGAAAATTAATACAATATCTGTACCTCTCATATATATGAATCACCATAGCCTGTGCGTGTTCTAGAACTGATTGTCTACAAAAAAAAAATATCTAAAATTATCTGAAAAAAATACTAACACGAGATTAAGGCATTGTTGGTCCAAAATGACCATAGAGACCCAGAAAATGAAAATCCTGGGAAAAAAGAAAAAATGCAGATCGGGTGTACACTTACAAATTGTCATGTTTGTAGCCCCATGAACATCCTGTGAGCACACAGAGATGCAAAGAGAGAAGAATATGTAGCGTATTTGGCTGGTAGGTTCGGCAAGCCATTTGTGGTGCTACAGTGACTCGATTTTTATCCATAGATATACGCATCTGGTAATGCTTTAATTAGATACAACCAACCAAAAACTAGACAACCTTTTGGAAGACATAGTACACAAGATTCTCTTTTACTCCATCAGAAGACATTCAGGAACAAAATACACATAAGCCGCTCAAATCTTAAAGAAATTAGTTGGTCAACAATTTAGCTACAGAGAAATTGTTTCAATTTTCTAAACTTTTCATTCAAGAAAATCATCTTACCATGAGAGAAGTAAATAATTCTTAGTATGCTCTCATTCAAAAACAGAGGTTTTGAACAACAGTGCAGTGCTAAAAATTAGAAGTGAGGGAGTGCAGGGCAACTTGCTTGTGCAGTGGTTGGCAAATCATGAAAATATTTGACATTCAGAGATGTTTTGAAGCCATATGAGATGACTATTGGGACATACAATGGTTAATTTTTTTATCAGTCAATTGTTCGAAAAAGAAAATTTCAGTAGTATTAGATTGATTCGTAATTTATTGAATAATGATTTCTTGGATTTTTCAATGGTGATATTCTCATATATGTATGATCTCCAAGTGCTTGCATTCATTTGAGTCAAGTTAGAAATCTTATTTTCTCTTCATTATGAAGGAATTAAATTGCAATAATATGGATGCAATCAAGAATCATCATCAGAAAAATACGAGCAATCATTTTTTGACAAACGATGCATGAATTTGGGAATGAATAGAAAATAGAAAAAGATTTCTCCGTCATGTTTGGCAAATATATTGGTTAATATTGCTTACTAAACTAACAAATGCATCACAAAATACAAAATTTTAGATTTCTAACTCAGGAGAGAGGGAGAGCCAATTTAGGTTTTTGAGTAAAGAGAGTCTAATTTTTAAAATTTTCACTCCATCTCTAATTTGATAATGCGTATAATAATTTTTTTTTTTTTTTTAAAGGTTAATTCATGATTATTTGGAGTTTTTATTCATAAAAATTTCTTCATCTAGATATTCAAAAGAAATTTTTTAATCGTAAAATTTTATATGCTCAGGGCAAAATTTAGCATTGATGGGGCCTAGAGAATAGCATTCCTTTATGGTCCTATTTTTGTGTGTAGCTATCATCTTCAAGCAAATCGAACCAAAAATGAAATATTTATAAAATTATGATGCTTAATTTAATGTAAAGTCCTTAATGAATCAATAATTTCTCTCTATTAACATATGCATTCACAAACGAGTGTAGTCCAGACGTATTTTTTTTACTTGCAAAATCTAAAAAATATTAAAATGTTTTTTTAGATATATGTTTTAGGGAGCTTATAAAATTTTTGAGCCCTGGGCAGCTGCATTATTTGCACTGCCTTAAATACGACCCTATACATATATATATATATATATATACATATATATATATATATATATATATATACATATATATATATATATATATATATATATATATATACATATATATATATATATATATATATACATATATGTATATATATATATATATATATATATATATACATATATATATATATATGCTCACTACTCATATATATTTACTTGAAAGCACTTGAAGTCAGCTATGTAAATTCACCCAAGAGAATTAGAGACAAAATAAGAATGAAAATCAGTGATGGAAATGGGTTTTGGGAACTAGGTATATGGTTAGGCTAAGATTTCAGAACTAGGTACACAGTAATGAATCCATTAGTTGACGCTGAACATTAAAAAAAAACGAAAATTGAGAGGTACACTCCATAACACTGCACACCCTTTAATTTCTATCTCTAATTAAAGTGAGATTGTGATTTTGAAAATCAAAATGAGTATGATAGATAACACGAGATCGTACCAGATTTTGTGACTACTTTAATTTATCATTTCAATAACTTTGTGTTTCTGATTATAAGCAACACTGCGAACTGCACATATATGTGAAACTGAAAGTACTAGATTTCCTCTTGGACAAACAAATGCATATACATTGTACATGAACTCGTGTGTGAATGAGTGTGAGTGTGTCTGCATATGCATGTGTACATGTATATGTGTGCATGAGTGTATATTGCATCCACATACTGAGTTCATAGGTATGACAGTACATATAGCTCTGTACCATAGACTTAATCAATACTCTGTTTTCTACAAGTGGTCTGCCCCCACCTTGATTGCTCCTTCTCTTCCTTCTCCTCACGGGGTTTCATCACTCATACTACTACTATTATATGTAGCTGCTGTTGGTGTTGACCAACATATGGCTACTTGGTGCCAGTCCTCCTCCTACCTTACTACTCTCACTTCAAACCCACCCCTCTCTGTTTATATCTTACTTTCTCCTCGCACTATTACTACTTCTCTTTTTCTTTTTTTTTCTTCTATTATGAATTCAACTACCACTGCTATGACAGATTAGAATCTGGTTGTCATGGCAACGGATCCAATAGCGGGTAACAGCAGTCATAGTCGTGAAAGTTGTTCTGCAAGACAGAACCAAATTAGAGACAGTTTGATAACAAATATTTATGATTTCGTTTTTGAATTTCCTCTGTGTTGATCCATATCTGATTCTAATTACTCATTTTATTTTTCTTGTGGATCAATTTATGGACTGAAATTTCTAAACTAAATCCTAATGTCTTATTTGAGATACCTTTATGGAAATAGGGAAAAAATGACTGCAATTTATCATATGTGATTTTGAAAAGATTTTTCATTCAAAATTTTTGAGTTCTGATAATCTTTTCAGATTCATCCATGAAGTACATCGAACACTTACTTCATCACTGAATTTTGGTTTTTATCATAAAATTTAAATAAAAATTTTTTTAGCACTGATTATGTTCGATGTCAAGTCACTTCCTGTTTATAGAAATTATACTTATTTGCAAAAAAATTAGTAAAGGAAACTACTCTATAATTAGCGTTTGATGTACCTGCTGTTATCTCCCTTGGCAAATTGGATCATTACAATGTAGATCATATTGCTCCCACATTTTAGTTTTTTTGCACAGTTTCTCCTTTCTGTCCTTCCCTAAAAACAGGATCGTGATATTAAAATCCTTGGAAGAATGGGAATTTTTTAAAAAGTGTTCTTCCTTTAGAATTGATTTTACACAAATTCCAATAACTCCATTAGTTATTTTATTCATTAGCGAGCCATTGCAGTCTGTGTCAATAGCCTGCTGGTTTTAATTTAATTTCTGCGATGAAAATGACACCTGGTGTGTACTGAGGCGTTCAGTTTGCTACCAGGGAGAAGCCTAGATTAAGATTTCAGATCACTTAGAAGAATACAAAAATTTACACAGACAAGTGATTTTCTCATTGTAACAGTTTTGACTACTATTTACCTTCATCTTGTTTTTTCTGTTATTTTTTATCACAAGATAAATAGTGGTAAAAATCAATACAATGGTTTACAATACTTTACCTAATAAGAAGAATAAATAACAAAAGTGACTTTCTGCTTAGACCAAGACTTATTTTTCCTTCTTTTTATAGTGAATTTGATGTGAATTACTTGACAAATTTTCTAACAAATCTGTTATAGATTTTATCCATAACAATTTGAACAGATGTTATAAGTTCTTTCTTCCATCAACAGTCTCTTCAGAAGAGATTATCTTCTATGCCTTTAATGGAATATTTATTATTCAACAGCAACAGTTGATATCAAAGCTGTGTATGTATATGCTGCGTATGTAGTTTATGATTACTCATATGACTTACTTCATATAAGTTAATTAGATTCAGTTTTTATTCTGTCTTTGCAATCCACCTCATTAAAAGAAAGTTATGATTTCAGAACTAGAGCAATCAAGCTCTGCAGCTGTAATGCCACTATGGCAAGGTAAACCATTCTTTTATACAAAAGACTGATAGACTCACCCTCACAGTCAATAATTGAACAACTGTAGTATTAAAATTTGAGAGCATGAAAAATAAATATAAAAGAATTGAAAGGTTAATGAAAGGCATTGTTAACTAGAATTTTTGTTTTATTTAGAGTAAAAAATGAAATTGACATATCATCAACAGTAGTAGCAGTAGTAGTTGTGGTTATATTATCAGCAGCCAACAAAGGAACACATGTACATGCATCATAGAACAGCCAAGTATGTATTAGTATGGTTGCATTACCTTCTCCTGTTTGTTATGTCCACAGCTGGCCTGGCGTATAAGTAATTAAATGGCTGCTTAGGGTCTTTTTGCTACCAGGAGGCCCCAAAAATTGCTTAAAATTTTTTTTAGACTCCCAGCCTCACCTAAATTGAATTGTTTTTAGGACCCTATAATGGCTTGGGCTGGCTCTGGTTATATTGCAGACAGACTGACATGTCGCAAATTATAATGATGATTTTTATGGCAATAGAGGCTGATAAAACAAGATTTGCAGCATAGATTTTCTCAAAAGAGAAAATTGTAAAATAAACTATTACTTACACATCGAAAATATTCAATAAGTGCAGAGAATGTCTTCTTATTTTGGTAAATTAAGTAATTCTCATCAATCAAAGTACAAATAACTACTTCAAATTCAAGGGAGCAATCAAAGAGTGCATACCTCAGCCAATACTGTAGAAAATTTTAAATGTATAGATATTGACTTGCCTACCATAAAATTCAAATCTACCTTTTTTTGTTGACTGGTCGTTTTTAAATTCCTTTTCCAGCTGAATAAGAAAAGTTTCAATCAAGAACAAATCCGCGGATCAATCCCAAAATTTAATCCAATCTTCCATAAGACATGGTTCATCCTTACATAAAATTTCATTGAAATCCATTCAGAGCTATTGGAGATATCTAATAGACAAACAGACGCACAGA
This sequence comes from Thysanoteuthis rhombus, assembly GCA_963457665.1. Lineage (NCBI taxonomy): Eukaryota > Metazoa > Mollusca > Cephalopoda > Oegopsida > Thysanoteuthidae > Thysanoteuthis > Thysanoteuthis major. The sequence goes on from OY735213.1 coordinate 47,542,269, forward strand.
TAAACATGAGTGAATACATTTACTTCACCCAACTTTATTCGTAGGGGTTAGAACACCTGCAGTCCAGTAATAGATATTTCGCACATCCAACGCATATGTTAATGAAATCCAAGTTATTTGCTCAACACACCTTGGGCAACAGATCTAATTTCCATGTTTAACTCTAACATCTATCCAGAAAGTACCCAGCCATTTGATATTCATGAAAAAAAAAAAATAGCATTCCTTAGGCAATGGCACCTCAGTCCCCTATCATAGCATTCTCTTTGGGATCCCACAAATTCATCCAGGTGTTCCTTACAAACAGACAATTTTAGCAGGAGTGTATTAAGACAGAGATACATACACATAGACAAGCAAAGAGAAAAGAATCGGTAGCCCAAATGGCTGGTTGGTCTGCTATTCAATTTGATAGACAGATAGAATGTCCTTATAGTTGGTACATTTGGTTCAAGTTCATTGAGAGGTTTATAAGTTAGGTAATATTCATTGCAAAAGAGCCTGCAAAATCCTTTTTTGAGATTGTCATCAAGTGTCTTTTATCACAAATTTCTGGGTTAAATCCCATCCAACCATTAAAGTAAAAAAAGTATATGACTTGGAGAGTAGTACACTAATAAGCTACAATAAAATTGAGAAAATACTAGCCAAAAAAAAAATTAAAATACCCCATCTCAGAATTTAAGTAATTCAAATGAACACTGACAGATTCCGGTTTTCTTTGTTTTCTCTCTTTCTCTCTCTCTCTCTCTCTCTCTACTAACTCAAAAACCACCTTTGGTAGCCTTCAAGCTCAGTGTCAAGTCATTTTCTATTTTGAGAATTTACATTATAATCATTTGTTTATTCCTCTTATTTTCTCATAAAGAACTGTAATTAGCAATTAATAGACCCGAAGTTATGTTCCTGCGAGCGGAATTTCTTTTGTGTAAATTCATACTTAATTAAATTAATTACTCAGAAACCAGTACCCTGCTTGCACTGGAAATTGCTTTATTCTCCAAATCAGAGCATTCTAATGGTATTGCTCAAACAAAAATGATGCTATAATTGGCCATTTTTGCCATTTTAAGGTAACAACCCTTATACAAACATTAATATTAGATAGATATCCGTACTTCACATAAACCATCCACTATTGCCTTTACATGTTCCAAATTGTCTTTGTAAAAAATTATCTGAAAAAACAGATCTTTTTATTAAGATTATTTGAAAAAAATACCAACACATAATTTGGGCATTGTTGGTCAAAAATCACCAGAGTGACCCAAAAATGTACTTTTTTAAGAAGACAAATACATTTTTAGGTGGTGCCTAATGGTGTAGTTATGCAAATTCTCAAGGTTGTAGCCCCAAAAATTTTAGCAGGAGTATATTAAGACAGAGATACATACACATAGACAAGCAAAGAGAAAAGAATCGGTAGCCCGAATGGCTGATTGGTCTGCTATTCAATTTGATAGACAGATAGTGTCCTTATAGTTGGTACATTTGGTTCAAGTTCATTGAGAAATTTATAAGTTAAGTAATATTCATGCTCAGAAGATAGGAATTTCAATAACACCGATTGGGGTGCTAGATTTAACTTCTGGAGAAATTTGCAATGTATTCATGAAATTTGCATATGTACATGACAAGTTCTTCTGTAACAATTAAGATTTGTCCCCTTTAATTCTTTAGGGAGATTAATCTCTTCTAAGATCAGGACAGAGGCTGAACCTTTGCAGTGACTCTGATTGAAATTTGCAATACTGGTATACCTTGATTAGTGTGGTTAATTCATTCCAAACTGTATGTTTTGTATACTATTCAAAACCACACTGTTCAAGGTCTTCTAATAATTCATTATAGTTTTTTTTTCCAGCTTATACTTAGTTACATCAATCCATATAGCAACACCATAACTGTACAATATCAAAACTTGCACTAATCAAGGTATAGCTGTATTTACGTTTTAGATACATTCAAGTCATACTGATAACTCAGCTAAATGTCCAAATGAATAATTTGAAAAAGCATCAAATATATGAAAATTGGTGTAAGTTTGGTAAAAAAAAGTGTTATTCGGTTTATATGGTTATTGGATAGGAAGTGTTGATAATATTATTTAAAATCAGGAAAGATTTATTTCATACAAATTACCTATGTATATACATTGGTATACTCACTTTCAAGATAAATAAATTTGGAACAGACATTACAAGATTTTTTTATATTCATTTTTTCTGGTAAGGGGAAGGTGTAGCAGAATAGGAAGAAAAGATGAATTGTCTATCCAGATAGGTTTGTCAGAGAAGCTTAAAAATGGGTGTGGTCCTCAAATTACCATGAATTATCACTCCCAGTGGTATACACAAAAAAGTCAATTAGTCTAACTCTGTTTTTTTTTTTCAAAATTTGGCTTGATTTTGTTTGTTTTCTTATGTCTAACTTCATCTAGAAAAAAAAAATTCTCTTACTATTTGATACATTTTTAAAAAGTGCAGAAACTCTAAGAAAAATTCTCAAGTAGTTTTCTTCAACTTGTATAAACAAAATGAAAGATATATACTTACATATGAATGGTTTATACATATTCATTTATTTGCATAAAGACCTAAATGAGATAGATGTAACAGGAAAATGAACTAAGCAGTACGGTAATGATAGTCTGGTTTCTTTCAGTTCGGAGTAGGCAAAACTATTAACACACAATATTTTCATCCAATGCACATAGTACATACATGTAAGTTGTTATATCTATTGATCCCTCATCATTAAATACATCTTTTTTTAGGTGGGGGGTAAGTCCTGTGTTTTGAAAACATTGAATGATGTGTAGTATAAAATAATGTCCATATACAATACATAATGATAATACCCTTTATAAAATAACAAACTACTTGTAGTGTGACATAAGCTATATATTAAAATAATAGATGAAAATGAGTTGGGGCTCGATCAACAATGCTGGGAAGCCATGTTAATAGAACATACTTTTTAAATCCCCAAAACAGTCACATGGTAAACAACTGATGATCACACCAAAAAAAAATCACACGTATTAATGTCCGAAATGACAAATTTTTTTAAAAAGTTTCTTTATATATTTAGTATTTAAAGCTGTGAACCTTTCTAGGATATATACATATATATATATACATTCATATCATTATTATGGCTCAGCTTTGTGAACAAAGATTTGGAAAGGATTACCACATTTGTTGCCGGCCCTCAGGTGAGGCAGGAAGAGACACTCTCTCAGGGGTTTACTCAGTTGGCTCTGAGACACCATACTGTATGATTGTTGCCTTCACAAAGATGAGCAAGTCATTCTTCACATCTTGTGCACGGATTTTGACAATCCAGATATGGCTGGCTCCTTTAAACTTCTCGCTTTTCCCTGAAGAGATTACAGAATGTGGATGAGATTAAGTAGAATGTGACAAAACACTTGATTCTGGGAGAGGACTTCACAGACTGTTTTGGAAAGTGGAAGGGGCACTTGGATGAGCTATGAGGTACCTTGCAGGAGCCATAAGTAGACTATTTTTTATTGAATGCCTGTATACTTCCTGGTCAGACCATGAGTGTTTGTATATATGTTTGATCATCACTGCTAGGGTGCCATGTTAATATAACAGTTTTCGGGAGGTTTTTAAATCCCCAAAATAGTTACATGTTAAACAGCTGATGATCCCATCAAGAGAAAATTTACACATAGCATCATAATAACGAAGTATATATACAAACATAAAAAACACAAGAAAATCACATAAAATACATTGAATAAATAAGTGACTGAATTGACACAGAAAATATATTTTTTAAATACTTTTTAATGTTTAAAGCTGTGTCAGATGATATACATATATGTATATATATATGTTATTAAGAAATGGATTTATGATCTGACAGAGGTTTCCTTATATTATAATGAAACTCATTTGAAATGATCTCCTGTTATTACATGGTGAATGTATCATTTGGTCAAGACAATGTAATTTGAATAAACAATCAAAGAGAATCAGTTGCATGTTCAGTACCTGAAGCAGCCACATTTTCTTTGATTGTTTCTTCAATATACATTGTCTAGGTCAAATGATACATCCAACATGCAATAACAGGAGATCATTTCAAATAAAAGTTTCAATATAATATAATGCAATTTGTAATCATATATATATATATATATATATATATATATATATGCACACAGTACTGAAATTGTTTTCATGCCTATGTACATAGTATTATAAAATGCAAAGTGTCAACTTGTATACATCTTTGTAGTGAATACATATACGCATCACTTCTTACACACATACACCTCCAGCCTTTTTAAACGTCTATCTCTCTCTCTCTCCTTTCTCTTCAACAAATATCCGATATTCAGTTCCCACTTTATTTGAACCAATTCTCTGTTTCCTCATATTCTTTCTCTCTATTGTGTTTGACTCAGATTATAAGATCTGCCAGACTCTTATTTCCCCCATTGATGTCTTTTGTGCAATTTCTTGTGTGATTCCTTTTATATATTCATTATTTCCTTTTCATTCACTTTTTGTGGCAGAGTTACGTGTATTTTTCCAACAAAATTTCTTCCATCCTCCTTTCTGTTCATCCGTTTCTGTGTTTGTCTTTGATCGTAAAAACCTTTGGCTCATTAACTATGGTATTCTGTGTCTTCATGATTTATCATTCTGTGTTGCATTGATATTCCATAAGCTATTATCCTCGTATATCTTTTATTTCACTTTTCAAGCTTCAACTACAACAAATCAACATTTTGGTATTCCAATTCATACTTATATGTGAAATACAAATATATATATGTTGGCACGGATCCAAGGGATGGAGGTGCGCAATAAAAAAAAATTGAATATTGATACGAAGAAGTTTTATGAATAAAAGCACGAATAATCCCAAGTATTCATAAACTAACCTTCAAAACAAAAAATTGATTCATCCATTGTCTAGACAGATGGAGTAAAAAAAAATTTTTTAGATAGCAATTGGACTCTCCCCTGCTCAAAATTCTGAACACGTCCCTGATATGTTATCAAAATGCCCACCACTGACTAGGCAGTAAATGGTATTTAATGCATTGTAATGCATACCTCTCCCAACACCATATACTAAAAATTGATTGATAATCAGTTGATATATAGCTATGATACAGAGGTAGTAACTGTAAATTCCGATTTTCCAATTTTTGTATTTTATTATGTATTAAGACAATAGTTTTTATACGTAAAAAAAAATATTTCCCAATCAGAAGAATTCCAAGAACAGTGCCAAAATTTAATCAATCCTCCCATAGCCCACTGGAAACTTCATCGAAATTCATCGGAAACTTTTTGACAAACAGAAAAACATAAGTTAATACAAATATATATATTTTTATATCTCTCAATTGAAAAAAAGTCCATTGATCTGCCCCAATACTAAATTAATTCTCTTTAACCCATCACCTATCATTCCACAAAATGTCACTAAACATCCAGTCATTCATAAAAATTAACAGGCACTATAGTACTAAAAAAAAAAGTGTGGAATCATTGAATCGGAATTATGGCTTGCAATTATCTAGTGCGGAGGCCCCTGGAATTACGAGGCCTGCAGCATATGCTACTTTTGCTACATAGTTAATCTGGCAATGCCTGTTTCGTAGCTGAGATAGTTGCAACCAGTACCAATGATCAATGTTTGGGCTCAAGAGAAAAACAAGATTTGGAATGCTGATCTTCAAAGCAGACAGATCATGGATTGCAAGGGAGCAATCTTTACTATCTGGTAAAGATAGTCAAGTTAAGAATTGAAAATTTGGACAATGTCCGTGAAAAGAATGCTTTGATTAATGGATTACTGATGCATGAAAAAGCAGTGTGCAAAAGAATTGGGCAAAAAAATTTTCACGGCAACTGATGAATGGTTTAACCGGCCCAGATCTGAGAAGCTCTAAAAATACTTTGTTAAGGCACGCAACATACATCGGAAAAATCTTAAACACATTATGATTATGAGTAATTTATTAATAAACAACTAAATGCAAACAGTACACAGTAAACACAAGATAACCTTTTTGAATAAAATTTTTTAGATAAGATGTGTTCTAAATTTAAATAAAAGATAATTTCAAGTCAATGCGAGAAGCAGATTCTTCAACTTTCTCCATTATCTTTGTTTCTTCTCATCTAAATGTTAATGATGGAGAATAAAAATGAACATTTTGGGGTGAAATTCATAAAGATGAGGATGTTAGTTTGTGAATATTGATAAGGCTCAATAATGATAACATAATTGTAATGATCTCATTATCATGTACATTTTTTTCTCTTTCTGAATATGTTAAACTGTTGATTTTTGTATGTCTTAAACTGTCTTCTTTGTCTTTTGATTGAGCTGTTTTGCTAATACATATCTTGTACATAATGTATTTTTTATTATCATCATTTTGATTATTGTTATTGTTGTTGTTGTTGTTTTTAACAAACTGTATTCAAAATGTTATTAAATGCAATACATAATTCACTTATATGCACGCATCTTCTTGATTCTGATGATTTTCCTCTTTCATACATTTTTCAACAACATTTGCAAGAGCACTTGTAGCCCATTTCTACCTTCAACTTTTTTTTTCTTTCTTTCTTTCTTTCTTTCATTCTCTAGATTTTTTGAATGGACTTTTTTCTTCACCTTCATCTTTTTGCCATTTTTACAAATTGCCTTTCATTCATTATTTTTCTTCCTTCTTTCTTCTTCTCATTATTTGCATGTCATCTCTTACCCCCCGACCCCACAACCCCTGCAATTGCAACCACTTATTATTATTATTATCATTATTATTAGTAGCATTAGTATTATTTCAGTTTTCACACCAGCTGCAACTGGTGGTTTATCATCATTATTGTTATTATTATTATTATTATCATTATTATTGTTATTATTATTATTATTATTATTATCATTATTTAGAGTAGTTTCAAGTCACTTGTTTGTAGTTTTACTTCTCTGATTTAGTGATGATCTCTCACCAAAATCCTGGGAGGCCAGAATCGATCCTCCTTGGCTGAATTTTATTGCCTCCTTCACATTCATTTCTTCTGTTCCTTTCCCTTCCATCCCCTGGACATCCCTCTCCCCAAATCCATTTCCTCTTTTTTCTCCTATCCTGTTTATGTTGCTTGATATTTTAGATGTTTATTTTCTCTCTATTCCCTTCATTATTTTATGTTGCTTGTTATTCTTACCAGCAATGCATTGTCAACCACGGGTGAGTCAGTGTCCAAACTAATGACAAGTAAACAAGCCATTCGAGAACTCTTGATAAAAACATCGAACCGAACAGTTGCAATACTTGATCTGATACAAAAATTAGTAATGAAATAATTGCTCCACTGATATACTACTAGTGCAGAAATCAGAACAAACATGGTGCTGGGGATATTAGGATAGAGAGTAGTTTTAAAGATTTGATTTGGATTTCTGCAAGCTATCTAAGTTCTCATTGCTTAGATGGCCAAGTAGCTGACACATTTAACTAGGCTTCTCTGTAGCTGAAGGATCCAGTTTGGGTCTCACTGAGAACTTATTCTTTATTTCTAATCCTTGTCATTTACTCACCGCCATAGATTGACAGCCCAAGTTGTTATGAAAGAAAAAAAAAGAGAGAATGAAGGTGAATCGTGGTAAAAAAAGTTGCTCAGTAATTTTTCTCAGCTTCAGAGCTGGTATCCATAATCTCACCTGTAGATGAGATGGCATTAATTGAGGTAAGCCTAGTCCTGGAAATTCCAAGCCCAGTGCAGCTCCTCCCCATCGCACAGTAAAGGAACAGTCAGAAGGTATTCTGATGCCTTAATCACACTGGTCGCAGGGACTAGGTTATTTTTATCTTTACCCACGTGTAAATGTATGGGACCCCACATCTAACCAACTTTGAGTGATATTATTTAAACTCCATTAATATTTCAGTTTTACTGAAACCACAAGTATGTTCTTGTTAAGGAGTATCTCAATCCATCTTTTCCATTCAAAATGGATGTTCAGTTTTTTATATAAAACAATTATGATTTTGATTGCAGCTTTCAGAAATATCTCTTACAATCTTTATAATATATACATATATAAATTTATAATCTTTATATATATATATATATATATATATATATATAAAATCTTTATGATACATATTCTGTATAATAATTATTTCTTCATGATCAATATGTGGATCGATGAATAGGAATGTTATTACCTTGGTTACTTTCATCACTGGACACTGGCTCAACAAACATTTCTTCTTTTGTGTGTTTCATTGTGGTTCAAGACAGAAGTTCTAAAACACATCTAATAGTAAGTGAAAACTTAGAATTTAGATCCTTGAATGGATAGATCGTCTAAGAATTTCCAGAATGAAGAGGAGAGGATGGGTGTACAGAAATGCAATAGAACACAAGAAGGGGCATAATGTCTTCAAATCTTATACTCCAGGCTTGAGTTCATTAAAAGTCTCATAAAATCTGTATGCTAGCTAAGAAAACGTTGCACTGATTTTAATTCATATTTAGCTAATTGATATGACCTAACTTCAAATTCATTTATGATTCTCCCAAGTTTTTCCAAACCTTTGTATAACTGGCTTATGTAATCTTTGCCATCCTTCTATTGTTAAATCAGAATTGATTATACTTTTTAACTAGTCCCTCATTGCCTTAGTTGTTCTAATTATCATAAGAATATCTTTCAAATAAGTAATTTGAAAATGTGAGAATTAATATTTAGTTTGAAACTAATGATGGAGAAATTAAGTCCAGATAATCTGCTAAACAAATTTCTCCAAAAATTAATTTTGGTATATTGATATTTTAGACAAAGATATTAACCTTTGGCACTCGGCATTCTTTTTCAAGAGTGCCAAGATTTCGCGCACTTAGTAACTTTGGCAAACTGTATCTTGTGTGTCTGTTCATTTGTGAATGAAATTGACATGACAACACTATGGAATCCCAAAACACTATCGTTTAGCAAATAGTCACCTGCAGTGGCAGGACAAACATTTTGCTCAGCAAACAAAGTGGCCTACAGAGTACAGAGGGTTAAAAGATTGTGAATCTTTCCCTAAATCTAAATGACATCAGATGAGAGATTAACTCTACTGATATAATTTTCATGCATTAGAGCACAATTATGATATCAATAAAAATTTGGAAAAAAAAAACTTGTTTCGTGTAATCACTCTGGAATGTGTTATGAAGGAAGTCTTCCAGAAGAAGAGCTCTTAATGACAGAGTCAAGTAAACAAATTCCAAACATAGAGATGAATTGATAATTCTTATCACTTTGAAATAAGAAATATTTATCATTTCAATTACATAGGACAGTCTTTAACTACGGGAATTCATATTAGGATTAATTGAGCTAAGCAGAAGAACAACCAAAATCTCTGCTATTTCTTATCTACAAATGTTTATCAGAATATTAACAGATAATGCTGGAATGAGCAGAAAAAACTCATTTTTCTCTCAACCCATATTCTTTCTTTGATAGCATATAGCATTCAGACTTATACCAAATTGTTTATCAAAAAAGAGATTGCAAAAAGTGAGCTGAAAGTACTTTTTGATAGTAAAATAACTGACCAGTGATACTCTACACAAAAAGAGATGGATTGCAAACTTTCAACAGAAGCTCAACATTTTAAGATGGAAGATTTCCTAAATCAATAGGTATTTCTATAAACAACTTTCTTTCTCCACTTATTCAGTTTTGTAAAATAAGTGTTATATAAATATTATGTGTACATAGAAAACATGATAATCTGAAGTGTGGCCAATAAAAACTCAGTAAGTTTATGAAAGCTTCCAAGCTTTAAGATCAAGTACTTAAATAGTTATTCATTAAACACCAGAGATGAAGGGATACATGAAAATCGACACCTAGAAATCATGAAGTAGACATTAAGATATAGGAATAGATAAACCAACCCAAATTTTGATACTTATTATTACAGTTGTACCTCTTTGATTCGATAACCTAGGGAACACATAAAATGCTGGAAAATTTTTTTTCCCATACTAGTAATAAATTCTAGCAGAGTATCAATTTTAATGATTTTTCTAATTGTGAAGATCATTAAAAAGTATATTTTGATAATTCATATAATATAAATTATATCATATATGAAAATTATTTGTGTTTGCTAATGCTTTTTAAATCAGTTTTATTAGAAATAATGTGGAAGATCCAGAGGAAATTTATGAATACATGTACAATTATATGCTTAAATAAACATCAAAAGTTGTCAAATTTAGAGTTCTTCCATTCAATTTCAAACCGTGGTTAGTTTTTTTTCACGCTTGGTTCAACAGGTCATTTTATAAACAACCAAATTACGGTTCAAACCTCGGTTTAAAATTGAATCAGAGAACTTCAGTGGTAGATCTACAAACTAATGGCTGCAGATTCAAAATGGGCCAGGCCATGGGAGTGGCTAAACCACAGAGCCTAGGATTATGAAGGTGCAACCTGAACCATCACAGTTAATTCTGTTATTAAAAGTTACTTTTTGAATATATGAAAAATAAAGAAAAAACAACATTTTGTGAACTGAATTTGTAGCTTGCAATATTTTCTACCATTGTTGTATGATCACATGCTATACCCTAACCCTGGCCTAAGCCTCTTGTCTCTTGGCTCTACCCGCTATATCAGTCACCCTCCCACTTATTGCTGGTGTTGGTGCTGGTGTCATGGCTTTAGTGTTGTTGTCCTTGCTATTGTTATGGTGTTGTGGCAGGAGTATCAGGGCATTGTAATATTAACATTCATTGAATCGAATCATTGGTTCAAAGTTATGAACTATCGAATCAAATTACTGCTGGATCAAATTTTTAACCAATGTATAAATTCAAGCATTTATTATTTTACAATATTTCAAATCCAAACTATTATTTTTCTTTACCATCTGTATTTCACGCGTTGGAATAAACACCTACATTTTATATACCTATGCACTCATGTACATCAAAATATAGATTTGAACACTTGTGTGTATGTATGTACGTATGTGTAGGTGTATGTGCATTGGTGTGTGCATATATCTCGCATGCATTTGTCAAATTGACACTGAATTTTATGTCAGTCACAGTAAGACTCGACAAACAGAGTCAGTGAAGTCTGTCTCTGCTATTCAAAGTTTCCCCACCATGTTATAAAAAGCAATTTTGCAGCAAGGATCTGCTATTACATTCTGCAAGGTTTGAACTGAAGCTACATATATGGGTTAGAAGTAGGGAAGCAAGACGTCCAGCTTTAGGCCAGACAGTGCGACTTTTGAGCACTCTGTCCTTAGTCCAGCACCACCCCAAGCTGTATGTCAATTTGTTCTCCTTTTTGAAGTCTGACTATTACCTCAGATATATTTAAAACAGTGAAAAGCCATAAAAACCGTTAACATATTTTTATTATATTTAGTTACTGTTTCCAATATGAGCCACAGTGTAAGGGTCAGATTGTCAACAAGTCCAAGAGGGTCAGTTCTGCTCAGATCCTTCTTTACAATCTGCTATGTCCTTTTGGGGGGAAATTCTGAGATGGCCACCTTACTTAAAAACGAGTTTTCCTTCCTCAAGTATGCCTATTTTTAGATGATTATTAAGATGAATGATATTTTGATTTTGATGAATTAATGTACTTAAAATATTTATCGACATATAATGAATGTATCAACAAAGAACTTGACGAAAATCTCAGGACAGCAGCTTTCCCAAGATTCTTAGACATGATTAACCCAAGCAAATTCTTAGATTTTCCATAATGACCGGATATGCTTCTGTTTGTGTTTTCAACATGATTTCAAGAGATTTTGGCAAATGCTACCTATTAAAGAATGTATAAGATATTTCATGCAAAATATTAAAAATGGGAAATGATTTAGATTTGAAATTGTTTTTTGTAATATTCATCAAGCATCAAAATTACGCTGGTTACAGTGAAGCCATCCCTGCCTGGGTATTGCATATCATGAGTTTTCTCCACAATCCTGTCTCAGCTAGATTTCCTTCAAGGTTTGTGATGAATGAAAATTGGCTAAAAGGCAAGAAGCACTCTAAGCAGCATCACACGCTTCATCTGCTATTTACTCACAGGTCGGGGGTCGGGGAAAGGATAGATCCATGCCTTTCCCAAGGGTATTCATGTGAAGTGACCACAGATTGTCTCAGTCAGGTTTGAACTTGGCTTACTGATCCTTTTTTCTATGCTGCTATCTGCTTGGTCACAGGTAACTTTAGAAATTATCATGATATTTCTTATTCACATATATTGATGTAGTTTGAAAAGATGATGAATTTTTGAAAATTGCAAAGATTTCTATACCAAATATGATGCATTAGTGTTTGTTTTATTGTTGTCATGTACTTCCATATCTCACGTGGAAATTAGATGAGTCCATTCAAAAACAACCTGGCAATTTGCAAAGCAGTCAAATAAACTAGAAAGCTCCTAGAGAGCAAGGTCATACACTAACTAAAAACTGAATGAAAATCAGTTCATATGTAGCTACAATGGAGAGGAGGCAACTGTATTTTGATTTTCCTTATTTCTTTTCTATTAGGGTTTTTTCTTCTTGATTTATGAAAAAATATTTCTCAATCAAAAATGAATTCCTGAATCTGCTCTAAAATGTAATCAATTCCTCCTTTGCCAGGGCTCACAAAATTTTATTGAATTTCACTGAGAACTTTTGGAGATACTGTGTGTGGACAGACAAACATTAGTCAACACATATACCTCTTCCAACTTTGTTGACTGAGGTAGATAAGATGAACTTTTACTTTCTTCCTCCTCTATTACCAGAGTTGAAGAATAGTAGTAACGTATCAGTTTTCTTCTGACTTGAAGAAGGATTTCAGCCAGTGTCACTAAGTATGGTATGCTATTCATAACCAAAACAGTTTTTAAAATGGCTAAAATTGGCTACATTTTTCCATTTCCACTTAACTCTGTAGCTAAAATATTATGTATACTCATTAAAAGTTCACCAATGAAATGAAACAACTATGCACTAAGATTCCAGAATAAATTGATGATAGAAATTGTGTATGGACTTCTATCAAAATTGATAATCATTTCTCTAAAATGGACAGATTTTTAGCTATCATATATTTTTATCAGCTAAATTTTTTTTTTAAATCAGTTGAATCTTGCCAACAAATGGCTAATTTGGCAACCTCCATGCTTTCTGCCTTGAGAGGAAATACTGGCCCTCACCCTCAACTCTTGTCATGGGTTTGGGATTGTAGTGGCGCATCCACAATTCATCATGATAGATAAAGGTATGGGTTCTGCCTGTTAGCCTGACTCATACCATTTCCAGTACCAACGCTTGCCACCCCACCTTACACCCACGTGTCAGAATGCATACTCGTGATGATTTTTTGCCTGACCTCATTTTCGAATAAATGTTTTCAAAGCATATTTTTACTATATTGATATTTTTGTTTTTGCTCATAAGTACACACGTGGGCCCTCCACTTCGAACTTGACTTAAGGTCAGGCAGGTGAAATATTACCTATATTAATATTTTCCATAGATTTATGAAATAATCCCAACATAGATGCTGGACATGCTTATTTTCAATACATTGTATATAAAAAAAAAACCGTTTAAAGATGAACAAAACAAAGACAAAAGTAATGTTCAATTACAAAGTCCAAAAAAAAGTCCATAAGGATTGACGGTGGGGCCCGAGAGGTTGAAGAACACATTTACCAAGGTTGGGTAACATAACTAGAGAAAGACCATGAAATAAAGCAGCACAAAACGATTGTCTAGAAAGCATTTGGTATAAATAGAGACATACTGAAAAGCAAATTGCCAATAGACTTAAAATGTGAAGTATGCAATCAATGCAAAGTACTGGCTATGATATATGGGGGCAAAACCTGGAGACTTAAAAAAACATTCGCAAACAGATTCAGAATAGTGGAAAGAGCAATGTTAGGAATAGTCTTAGCTGTAGGAAAAAATCAACATGGATCCAGGAGAGGACTAAAGTGGAGTATATTGTGCAAGCAACTAAGCAGCAAAAATAGAGATGGGCAGGGCACATAGTAAGAAGGAAGAACAACAGATGATGTAAAAGGCTAATCAATCGATACCCGTGGAAATGTAGGGAAAGACCAGACAGAAGATGGAGAGACAAAAAAGAAAATTTATATATGTATAAATATATATGTATACTAAAAGCTAATTATAATTAGGGTAATGTCCCTAATTTATTCATTCTTCTATTTGATAATAAATATGATATGAATTCTATCAATAAATTACCAAATATCAAGCTTGCTGGTGGCATTTGTGCGTATCATAGAAATATTTTTATCATCATTAAAAGATTACATTGATCTAGTCACTTGCAAGATCATTGATTTAGAGGCTGCAAGTTCAAAGTATACAAAGAGAGTGGTAAAAAAGATATCAGAAGGTTCTCTCTCAAGTAGTAAGTGGAACAAACTTCAAGAGGTAATAATGTAGACACCAAGACTGAATGCATTCAAAAACCACCTGGGCAAACTAGGGGAGCAAATGGGAATTATTTATGACCCTGATGTATATCTCTATGCAATAGAATCTGCTTGCCAAACAAGATACAAAGCAATCAACAAGTGTTAAAACCTGGTACAAGAGGCCATCTGTAAGGCCTTATCCTAGAATATTATTATCATATCCCTAGTTGAAGTTGAATTGAAAAATTCATTTTAATTTTCCAACAATCACAAAATAGTTAATACAGCCTGATGGTAACCAATGATTAACCATACTGCCTCTCATACACATGAAATTTCATCTACTTGTATAATATGTCATACCTATGTCCACATTCTTTGTCTGTAACAATTGTCAAGGGGAAATAACAGATACTAATTATAAAGTAGTCTCTTATATTTATTAAATGTTTTGCCAATGCATAGAAAATCCAGTTTCATTCTGGTTGGATATAAACAAGAAAATGCAGAGCTGCCTAATGCTTTCGACATTTTTAAGCACAATGCAAAATTATTCAAAAACTGACATAATTTCTTCACAGCATGGGTTAACTAGTATCCAAAATGAGAATACAGAGAATAAACAGACAAATCTGCAGGATGTTAAAATTCTCTGCAAACCTTGTCTTGTCTTCCACATGTGTTTTGCAGCTTTGCCAGAAGTCCACATAGATACTCTTCCCAGAAGTGCGAAGCATAGAATTACAACACATTTAAACTTAATGATCTGTGAAACAACATGAAAAGCTGCATAAACTTTGACTCTTACCATCACAGCTTAAAATACCTGATGGTTCTCCAATGGCATCCTGACTTTGGATTCAGAACAGTGAAAGATGCTCCTCACCAAATTCTTTGAATGTCATTCTAACCACTGAAATGGATTCTATTTCAAAACAAAATAAAATGATAAAATAAAGGTGAAAATCTCTCTGTTGATGAGTTTGGGTGACAGTTGTAGACTTGCTGTGGTTCTATGAAGATAAAAACAGATAAAATATCTCAAGGCCAAATTGAACTAAGGCATCCAACATCATATTTTGTAAACTGACTCTGTACCAGTTGAATCTGGTTTGCAGTATAACTTGGTTTATATCACATTCTATCCATCTTCTTTTTTATTTACAACCATCCATGAGATCGCAATTTCTAAAAGCAAGGATCCTCTCAGATCTACTTACTTGATTGGTTTGAGAAAATATTCCAACAAAAAAAAAAGCTAACAAATTTTTCCTTGAATAGTCTACTTTCGAAAGAATACTTATAAAGTTTTTTGAAAGAGTCAAGTTCTATAATCAAGTCACAAAATTTTCAAATTGGATAAAATGTAATCAGCAAGTAGGTTAAAGAATCATTAAAGCTGTTAAATATTATTCAATAAATGACAACTCAAACAAAATATTTTGGTGTATTTAATGCAAAAATCAATTCATCAAGTTTCTTATAGTTTGGGTATTAATAATGCCAATGATAACGACAATCTGCAGGGAGAGAGATCAGTTGATAAAAGATTAAAAGGTTGTCATCTCTTGAAACCAGATGGTGATCATTCTCCTCTTAAAAAGCAGAATACATCTCTGTGTAAAATTGATTAGTAGTCAACAGGAGAAAAGCTAAATCCTTCCAACAATAAATAAATGAATTAGTATGTTTGATCTGTCATTGTTGAGCAAGTGGCTGACTCAGCATTATAGCCTCCAATACTTTTGATGCCATGCCAATCAGAATTAGAATTTCAAATAATATTTATAACAGGAATTAGAAAACCAGTCTGGAGTGATGCAATAGCAACAAAACAATCTCGCAAAATTAAAACCGCATTATCTTTTTTGCTCCTAGAGCTGCGGTTCATCTTTGCTGTCAAAAATATAATTGTTTTTATTATCATTCTTCTCGGTTAAGCTACTAATTTGCTGAGGTTATTTTTATTATACAAAAGTATTTCTTTCATCTTATCAAAAAAGATTGCTTCAAAACAATTCCAATCGTCCATTGCTGTCATATATAATGCAATGTAGTATTCATTGCATCAACTATTCTTTTTTTTCAAGTCAAAGCAAGACTAAAATATTGCATGTACACAATTTAAGGTATTCATAGCCTATCATCAATTGCCACATTTTACCAATGTTTTGAAAAATTGACGTGTTCTTTCTAGTTGTGTAGTGCTAAAAAAGAACTGAGGGAATGCAGGGTTGTCTACTGGGGGGGGGTATCCCCTTCACCAACTTTTTTTATTGACTTTGACAAATCTCAGAGACATTATGATGACATCTGAGATTAGTATTTGGACCTATATTGGTTAATTTGTCTTATTGGTGAATTGATCAAACAGGGAATTTCAGTAGTATATAGAGATGGAATAGCATTTCCCCTCTCTAAAAAAGTAAGGGAATGTCATTCCAAGACATTCCCACAGAACTGCACCACTTGCTCTTTCACAACCAGATAGATCTGTAAATATTAAATAGTCAATGATAATGAAATTCAGATATGCCTATTGAAGATGTTCACTCAAAGCATTTAATGATTAAATCTTTTTTAAAAATTATTTGAAGTAATAATTTTTTATCTCTTCATTTTAAGAGTTGTCACTTAATGATTTCAATCATTTACTGATATTTTCAAATTCTTCATTCTCCCTTGACTACATCAAAGAAACCTGAGGACGAAAGAAGCTGACGTCCCACTCCATGCTGGTCTATCTGCAGCTAGCACCAAGTTCTGGCATGGGCGTGTCAGTCCATTTCTCTGCACTATTACCCCAGTTCCTCCATTGCAGCCATTACTTGCACCCTCTCTTGATGGTGCCCTGCATCATGGTTTTGCATAGGATGTTATGCCATGTGATTTGACCAAACCAATTCAGCTTCCATCACTTCAGTGGCTCAGAGAGCTTCCTGAGTACCGACAAGGCTTGCTCTTACTGTAGATAAAACTAAATAACACACTTTCAAAATTTAGTAGCTTATTGAAATTTTGTCTATACATTCTATTGAAAGACAATTTCACAACTGACCAAGTGAATTTCATTCCCTTAGTTATTACGTACTACTTGGAGATGAGCTTTTATCCCCTTCAGTTGAATAGACATTCTGCTTGCATTCAGCTTCATCTGTTATTTATTCAGTGTCTAAAAGAAATATGAAACTAAAATTTAAATTTCATATAATCAGCTGACAGGTTGAAACTTCATTTCATACATTTTGATTAAGGGGAGGAGGTGTCAATGTCATATTACTGTGAGAACCTTCTCTTTGCATTTATTCAATAAAAATTGACATATGAAAATCCCAAGTTTACTAGGGCTATAGCATTTCCTATTTTCCCATTGTTAATTATTTTCTTCATCATCTGGAGAGCAGGACCCAACAGAGCAGGTAATAGTCCCAGGCCAGAAGAGAAATGTAGACCCATTTCAAACTGCTCATTAAGTATTTTGCATTCAGTCCTATATACGTATGATTTAGGTACTGATATATATGAAGTAGGCCTCCTTTAAACCATAGGCCAGGGCCAAATGGCCTCACAAGCCATCCCTTTGTCCAGGCTTGGGAATTTAGATGATTTCATTTTCTTGATCTGTATTCAGTCTTTGTTTGGTCAGTTTTTTGGCACAGGAATACATTCCCTTTCAATTGGCTGAACATAAACATTACTTGCAAACATCAACTTTTTGTTTAGAAAATGACGTCTCGAATTGTGTTTTCTTATTGAATAGATGCCATGAAAAATGGATATGCTCTTGAACAGTCAATATATTTGTTTATACTAATATTTGAATTGTATCAAGTATTTGTTAAAAAACTTGAAATAAAGTCAGAGAAATTTTTGAAATTGAAACATTGATTTCTAAAATTGTTTCATCATCCAGTTCAGCAGTTATAGACAGAAAAATCATTGAAGGAATAGCACCAGATTTCACATCTGACAAGGATCCTACCAAAGTGAGGGATAGAAGCAGTAGAAGTTATATTGTGCAAACACTTAAAAACAATAAATACACTGCAAAAGTGAAAAACCTGACGGAAAATAGTCTAGCCATCACAGGACCTAAACGTCATTGTAGCTTACCAGCTGATATAAGAAAACTATCCTATATTTCACGAGATACTCTTAAGTAACTCTTGGATAAGTTACTCAGTTCCCTTTCAGATGAACCAGTTCTTCCTGTTTATACCGCAGGGTGACAAGCTAATAACAATAATTTGAAAGACATTATCCCTGATGCAGTTATGAAAGGTGGTGGTGAAACTTTACCTATAAACTATGAATTAGGTAGCAATCTTTGCAAAATACTTGGTAGACAATTCACTTTCCAACATTCCGAATTGGCCAAAATATATTTGTTTTTTTTAAAAACCTTTTGAATGAAAGTTTTTGAGGCCATATTCAAATTAAGAAGGGCAGTTGGGACCCTTTAATCCTGTAAGTCTGGCCATCTAAGAGGTTACTATGACCACAACAAAAAAATAACCATGAGTTTCCATAGCAATAAACCACCGCGTATGTACATATATATATATATACATACTTGTCCTACCATCATCATCCTTTTTTTTATGTATGCATTGATTAATTTATTTTCTGTGACTATGGGCAGCAGCAGCAGCAGCAGGAGCTCAGTAATTTGACAGCAGATCTAAATGTTGGCAAACTGGAGGACACTTTTCAAGGCTAGACTAAGCTGCGGTGATACAAAGCCAGACTGAGTTTGACGACCTGTGTCGATAGGAATAATGAAGAGGAACAGAGAGAAGCCAGCAACTCTTATTAACTATTGATCACGTTTTGAGCTAAAGATGCTTTATTAAAAGATTCAAGTGTACTCAAACTTGACTGCCTTTTTTTTTTCATTCTTAACACTTCATCCTCAACCCAATATCATCTTGCCAAATTAATTTGGAAACATTATCAGACAGGTTGTCAAATAGTGATAAGTAATAATCCTATTACTTACATTCTGGCGCTGATAGGCATGTCTGCTTCTTGTCATTTCAGAAGGCAGCCATGTTTCAAATATACAGTATTTTCTGCCATGTTGTTTAAGCCAACATGTAAGCCAAAAGTTACAACAAGTTAATTTTGGTGTCAGTCCAGTATTCGCTGTACAAGTCATTCAGAATGGAACAATATTGATCTATGAGAATTAGACATTGCCAGACATCTCTATGACCTGTTGGGTCACCATTTGAGAGAAAATTAGTGCAATCTGATGTGACCAGAATGAACCCGGATTTTTTCTACGTATTTGCAGATATATAAATAGGACAGACTAATTTATAATTTGCATTTTACAGTTATCTCCCTTGACAAATCAGCCATTATTATATAGATGGGGGATGAGCCTGTACACAGATACCTCGGTATTTTTATTAAGTTGCAAATTGCCTTAGGGAGTACATTAATTCAGTACCTCCGGCTATTATGCACCATTATGGATACTTAAAGGTAACATACAGATACACAGAATCAGACTTATAGTATGATATAGATTTCTCAGAAGTTTGTATTTCTGACCATACTTAATCTTGCATTACTTTATTTCTCTGTGATCAATGCACATCTGAAAATAAAAACTGAATAACTCTTAAATTAGCTGAGCACGTGTGCTCTCCAGGAGGAGCACGTTTTATGTTACGATTTACCGCAGCAAATTAAATTAATATAGATCAAGTAAATGATAAAACCAAAAAAAAGTTATTTTGATAAAAACTGGAATGAATGGATTGAAGCTATACACTGAATTCATAAGAACAGTGGGTACTTGGTATCATTCATAGAGAGGGGCTGAGTGTAAGAGAAAGAAAGAATTTGTTTATTTTCATATAAGTGTAAATTCATTTTTCCGAGATCATTAGAAAAAAGCTTAAAAAGCTGAAAATATCACTTCTTAAAAACAATTTAGATTGAATACTATATGATTTTTATCTATCTATCTATTCAATATTGTCATTTTTTATGGCAATTTGTCCTGTCCATTAAGCTAGTATTTAGTCTAGTTAAGATAATATATCAGTAAAGAGGGAACAATTTGTTTTCTAAAATTAAGACTTATTTAATTTTGTAATTTGGCTGTAGTAATAAAACCATTTCGAGGATTTCTATTGAAATGCACATAAGCATTTCTGGAATTCTGATACTATTGATTACTGTCATATAATAATTGAATATTGATTACTTATTACTATTTGTGATTGATCTTGCCATATTGAGAATGATTAAGTTATAGTTGTGCATAATTTCCTCATTATACTGACAATAAGTCGGGCAATTGATGGAAAATAAAGCTTCAATCAGCTCAATGAACTGATTTGATTAGCACTGGAGAGGATCTGGCCAGTGTGTCAGTGGGTAAGCTTCAGTATGATTGGCCAACTGTTCAGTCATGTGACTCCACTCAACAAAGGACTAACCCAACCTTAAAATGATAGCTTATCAAGTGTTTTTTTCTCATTGCATATATTACTTTTATGGAGAGTGAGCCCAAGTTGTTTCAGATACTTGCCTTACTATTATATATCTTCTACCTCCTTTTCTGGTTTCATCTAAGCAGTTTTTATTTTGAGATAGAATTATTAACTAGAACACATTCATGATCAGTTTTTTTCAAAAGAATTGTATCATCATTTATAGAACAGAACAATTTTAATTTAAAGACTCAATTTAAAGTGCCAGCTTGGTGACGCTTGGTGACGCTTGTTACCCCCATGCTTGGCCTGGAAAAATCTTGGGTAGCCTTGATACCTTCATGACATTGTTCAATGGCACTTGATAATTTTTGTACTGGCTCACATGTACATGAATGGGTGTCTGTATTAAACTCAACCTTCTGTCACATGCTCAAAAAAAATACATTTTTCTGAACATACATTTCTAAAGATAAATACAAGAGAAGTATTAATGTAACCTTGATCACTTTCCTTACTTCCTGCCTCAAAACCAAACTTCAACTCTGTTTCTAAAGAAAACTTTGCCTGCACATAATTTAGAACTCTTAAAATCATGAATGAGTTGTGGGACCAAATCGGAAAGATTTCTTGCGGGGCCCCTGGTTAACAGTCAAGGTCTGTAGAATCTTAAAATTAAAAATGAACTTTATATTTTTATAGTACAATGGAAAGCAATCAGAATGTGTGCCTGAAAAATTTCACCAAAATAAATTTCTATGCTCTCCTGTGATTGAATAACTTGATTTGATACAAGAACTATTAAAAAATTTCAAAATATAAACAGTGTACACAAACACTGTTGAATCTTTGAGAATTCAGATGAAAATCAATATTGTTGATGCTCTCTGTAAATCATCTTGTTCATCTGCAATGTGATGTTGTGTGTATTTGATAAGACTAGAATATACTTAAGTGCGGCGAGGGGGTTCCTTTGGTTCAATTGGCTCAAAGCTGACATTGATTAAGTACACTGCAAGCTATGTGATTAGGGTGGAGGTAACCTTTTGGTGGACTAAGGGGTTGGTCACAAAAACTTGTAGGAATAAAGTCCTGATCACAACCAGACTTGAGTTTTTCAAGGATCATTAATCTGATACATGCAAAAGAAACCGGGACTTTGTTGCCAGTCTCTTTACTCCCCTGGGAGTGTCTTTTAAGAGATAGGACAATTTACAATACCTTTATGTTTAGAAAAAAGAATTTTGTTTGTTGAACCCCTCCCCCAATAGGTTTTTAGTGTGTGTATTGGGGAGTTCAATTATAATGTGAATATGCTATATTGGTCCTTTAGTTTGTGTCCGAAAGCATTCACACTTGTTTTTTTTTATTTGAACTTTTTTAGTGATCATAAAGCTACAAGAGATGAGAGAAGTAATTCATCCATTGATAACCCCTTTTCCCAATTTTCAATTTGATCCACCTCAAACAGCATGCTGCCAAAATATATTGGTCATGAGATGCTTTCTATTGACTGACTAACCAGACCTATTTTTCTGTATTGTTGAACAGGTCAAAAATCTAGCTTCTTTAAAGCAAAATCCAAGAGAAGCAGAAAACTTGCATTTAGTATAATTAAGAAGCAATGATTCATCCCAGACTTTTTATAAGTAATGTGTATTTGTATGTCTATCAATAGGGAAACAGAACAGCAGAGAGAGTGATGAAACTTCTTAACGGTTACCGCTACTTTTGATATGATATCTTCTTTGAGGTCATTTGGTGCATAGGGTAATTAATAAAATGTTAAGGAACAGTCTGCAACTCCAGCCAAGCCAACATACCAAACTATCAGTCTAAAACTTGTAAATGACATTGCTAAAGTAGAACCATATTTCTTGAAATGAAGGCCTAAAAAATGGTGAAGATGGTATGTTGGGCTGAGTCATTGGAAGGAAGATGATACAACCTCAAAAACGAATCATTATAAAACAAACACTGATATCTGTATCAGTAGCATTATTTGATAATCAAAAAAATAAAGAAAGAGAAATACCAAGATTTCATAATCTTCCCTGATACCGATAATTAGTTATCCGAATACAAATCAGATTAAAATTTTCAACACCTAATCCCTGGTTTAATCTACTTCAACTTTTTATACTGATTTTATACCTAATTTTGAAATTTGAAAAAAAGTTTTATTTGTTTTATGGTCCAGTAGAAGACATGTACCGTTTTTCAAACTTTGATATTCATTCATCATTACCTCTGCTAACAGAGTTAGACATAGGTTATGCATTCACCTAAGTTTGTCAGTCTATTCATTTGTTTATCCTCCAAAAATGTAGGAATCACTAAACTCGGCATAATGACTAAATTTTTATCTGGAAATATGGAAATAGTATTATTTCATTAAAACTATACTGCTTCAATCTATATCCAGGTATTATATATGTACAAGTCAGGAGCAATCACCTGATTTACACTTGTGAATCAAGATTATCGTTCTAAGAGTTATCAGACTTCTTATGCCAGCTCAGGCATCGGCTTACAGTGAAATATCCAGGACCTGAGCCTCAATCTACGCAGGTCAATCATACTTTCAGAATACTTACTCAAGAGAGCAGCAGACCTCCACACCCGGCTTGGGCATCTGCCTAGAAAAAGAAAACTCTAACAAAATCTACCAGCTTAGGTACCTAGCCCCCATTGCTCCACCTTTGCAGGCCATGGCATACAAACCCTTCATTCTGTTTGCAAGGTCAAGCCGTGGCATGACATAACACTTGTCAAACTAGTTCTACTCCTGCAAGAAACTTATGAAATGAAACCTATGGAAGTATTAAATTTAAAAATTAGAAATGCTGGCAGATAGAACATGAAAATGTGAATGAACAACATTCAACTCTTTTACAGTTTCTCTTAGTTACATGGCATCGCTGGAAGACAGAAGTTTTAATTAAGATTGTATCTGTATTTTGCGAGCAGAATCAATTTAAATTCAATCCTGAGGGTTCTTATTTACTGTGAATAGCATTTTGAAGCTGTATGTTTTTCTAAAAATTTGCTTTAAACCTTACCTTAATTGTTACATGTAAGAAATGAAGATCTTATTGATATTCCATCTTGGTAAATAGTATATGTATTTTTAGATAATTAGCTGAAAACCCGTCCTATGGCTGGATTGTCAGCTAGTTCCAGTAGAAGGCTTAAATGGGTAATTGGCACCAATGTGAGATCATGGATTTGAACTATGTATTTATGGAATCATACCTTATTTAAAAATCATCACCATCATAAACTTTAGGATCACATTTAATCTAAATATCTGGGAGTTTTCACAAAAGATAGGTGATTTATAGCAAGATATATAGACAGACAAATTGAGATTAGACCATTATTATCAGTGTGAGTGTAGACTCCATGATTTTTTTTTTTTTTTGCTGCAGAGGGTATTATTGAAAACTAATATGCTACAAATATCCTCTGCAGTCCACATTTGGTAACCACAGAAAATTTGGTAGCAATGCCTCTTGTTATCCTTGAGTTACACTATCACAGATATTTTGTGAATTATAGTAAGATGGTGTGTCAGAGTGAAGAACTGGCAGAATTAAAAAGCAATGTTTATACCAGCACCTCCAGCACTGAAACTATGCTGCAAAAAACACAGCTGTGCTTGACAGGCCACCTATCAAGGATAGAAGACTATCGACTCCCAATAACTATACTGTTCAGTGAGCGAGACTCCAGCCAATGAAACAAAGGTGTGTTATGGAAGATATACAGGGATTACCAAAAATGGACCCTCGTTTCTTATTGAATCAGCAACTGCGATGGGAAGTAGAGGCTGCCGATAGGCAGACATGATGCCATAAAGTCTTCCACATGACTTCCCTTACTGAATTCAACTGCAGAATAGTAGTAGAGGCAGCACCGTAAGCTTCGCGTTTCTTCCAGCCACCAGTCCTTCCACTGCACCCACTGTTAAAAAACATGCATCTTACGTGGGTCTCGCCAGCCACTGATGGTCCTGCAGTAGGCATGGAGTTATCTCCAAAAACCTTGCTCTTGAGACCAAAAGATTTTAAAAACCAGTTTTTGAACAAGCAGTCTTGTTAAATATTTAACATTATAATATATTTGATGGTAACAAAGTCAGCAGATTGTGAATATGAAATTGTAGTTGATGACTACTTCATAAAGCATTCTACATAAAATATTTTGTTCTAACCTTTATAGTTCAGACTTTCTATTCAATCAAGTTTATGCTCAATTCTGATTGAAAAAATTACACTGCTAGGAATCACTTGTCCCATTTAGGATGATTAATTACTTATAGGAGTAATTAGCAACTTCAAGTATTTTCAACTCTTTAGAAATCATTCATTCATAATTTTCCATCTATCACGTTGATACAAAAGTTTCCAGCACCATCTTCTGAACAATCTCAGGGAAATCTTAAGCTATAAATTGGAAGCTAGAGGAATGAGTTCAATATGAACTTACAGAAACAAGCATCAGTCGGGTTTTTAACATTATCCTTTTTGTATTGCTTTAAACTGGAAAGAGCCATTTTTGGACAAGGTAATCACTGGCAAAGAAAAATGGATTTATTACAAAAATCTAATATGGAGAAAACTGAGGCTAGATTCAGAATAGCCTTCAACATGTGAGCCTAAACAGAATTTATTTGGAAAATTCGTGAGTAATTATTCATTACGAATTGCTGGATCCTGGACAAATTGTTACTGAACAACACTAAAGCGAGCAATTGGCTTGTTTGAATGACATATTGAAACAGAGAAGTTTTTTTTTAGAGAAAGGAGCCAACCTCTGATTTTACTGCATGACAATTCTTGTCCTCATACTGAGTTTGCAATGCAGCAAATGATCATGGAGCTGGAATGAGAAGTTCTTCTACATGAGATATAATTTCACCTTCAGATTATCATTGTTTTGCTTGTATGCAACATTTCTTGTCAAACAATTTAACGTATTGAGAAATTCCTTAAATCAAAACTGAAATTCTTCTTTTATCATATAAAACACAATTTAGCTGAAAGGTGAAATATGGTTCTCGGAAAATACTCTGCTGACTGAATAGAATATTTTTTCAGAAAATGCTGGAAACTTTTGCATAAATCTTACACTTTTAATTAAATTTGAAGTTTATATATTCATTAAACTAAAACAACAATGCCCAAGTCATTTCATTAAAATAGTGTGAGAAATATCGATTACGATTATGTATAAAAAATTGTAATGTTCACATAGATCCTGCAAAAACACAATCAACTTCAAAACCTTCATAAATATATATTGTACAGTTGTGTTTTAAAACTATGATTAAACATACTTGAATTTATAATACATATTTTGGGGTTTTTTCTTTGCGATAGAAGCCTACCAGAAAGTGCTGATGCACTATACAGGACTCTTGTGTTAATGACTGAACTTATTGGTAATAATGATTGAATAGGCATTCTTTGTGGAAATTTCAAAAGAATCATCAAATATGATTACAACTAATTAATAGCCTCTACTTATATCTGCTTGTGGCATACCTTTTTAGGGAAAGTTATTCACATCTTGCATAAATGCCGTCATTTATCCAGCATTCATTTAGTGAGAATATATTGAGTCCAATACCGGATAGAGGTTTCCTCAGAAAGCAATTAAGCTATATTTAAACCTACTATCTTCTAAATCAAGTCATTTTAATGATTAATATCACAAATATAGCTTGCTAAGAAAAAATTATTAACTTTTAGTAAGTCATAAGTTTATTTCTCAAGAAAAGATTATCAACATCATTGGTAACCATCTTCAAGTTTGATTTATTTCGTCCATTTGTTCAACTTTTAACTGAATTGTAAAAAACTTTTTTCTTTACAGTTAGAGGTTGGTTGTTAGAATAACACAGAATGATTACCAAATTTTGCTGTTTATCATTTACTACTCTTTAAACAATTCCTTGTATATATAATGTCAACATTTTCAAGAAATATCAATCAGAATTAGGCTCCCTTGACATTTTAGGCTGAGGTACAACTGATTCATTGACTGAAATAGATTCTCAAATATAGATATGAATAAAGTGCCAAGCTTAATTCATACTGTAAAGGATTTCTGGTACAATTGTGATACTTTTCCTAGCTTCTATTTAGATAGAGGATTAGCCACTCAGAAGATCTCTAATGAATCTAGTTTTAAAATATCAACTGTCTCCCATGGATATCTGCAGCCACTTTTCCAGAGGTGGGGTGAGAAAAGGGGGAAAGAGGGGGGAGGTAGGGGTATATTCAGTATATATCTAAGTGGCAACACTGTTACGCAACAGGCATTCCACCTGTAGAGGAAGAGCTTTAGTTGATACTGTTAGTAGTATAAGTAAGTATAACCCACCGTAGGATCCAGGTGTCTCAAGGTGCACTTGACCATTGATGGAGATACATGCAAAAGCATGTAGAAACTCCTTGGTTTCTTTTGAAGGCAGAGGTCTTGATTACCTGAAAATTTATAGTTTTACCTAAATGGGGGGATGGACAGTTGCTACCAATGTCCCCATGGCTCCTACACCTATGGATGCATGAATTGACCCCAGGTTGACATGATGGAGCGAGCACCAGTGAATAATTATACAGTTTTTCTATATGTGAACATTAAGTTGAGGTTGCATAAAACAATTGTACTGCATCATCATTTTTTATTGACTATCTGCCTTAAACTTTCAAATCCCCTTGTTTCCCGGGGAAGAGGCCTGATCCAGAAAAGAGGGGAGCAAATGTCTTGTCCAACCCCTTCCTTCCCAGGGGACGCCTATGTTGTCTTCCTTAAAATTCATATTCATGACCCAGCTCTGTGTTGTTTCGCTTTGGAGAGAAAATTGGAAACAATATAACAGGGCTACTTGTAATATCAAAAATAAACTCTGTGCTGTAAATGCATACATATTCTGTGTAGATTGTAGAAAAGAAAAAAACCTATTACACAAAATGTAACAAGGATAGAATGCAATAATTCTCACTACTTTTGTTCTCAAACCAATCAAATAATAACTCCACATGCTACAACACCATTTGCAAAAGCAAATCCTACCTAAGTTTACAGAAGCCAGTTGAATTTCCCAGCTTGTACAAAACCCCAGACGTAATATCAAAGATATCCTATGCCTTTACACAGTTATTCTGGTTAGCATCAAAAGCAATGCACGTATGTTGAGATCTCACATTTTGCAAATCCTTTGCACACCAGTGTGTACTGACATCTGAGCACATTAACTCAAATTACAACCAAAACTAATGATCTTAAGAACACTCAGTCTTTGATCCTTGTGATGCAACAATTTATTTGTTATGTTACTTTGAATTACATCAATGTTTTGCAATAAGGCATCTACAAATAAAATTTTACACTGATCCTATCATAGGAAAGTGGCACCAATAAGTCTCAGCTCCTTTCATATCAATGTTGAGAGGTTCTTGTCGATATAAGCCAATTCAAGCTTATATGGTCACATCATTACCTCATGATTTACAAAACCAAGGAGCTTTAATACGGTTTATAGACCATTCCTTTCTCCACAAATTTTCATAATAGAGAAATGCATTTTTTTTTTACTGTTTATCATATATTACTCTTTAAACAATCCCTTGTATACATGATGTCAATGTTTTCAAGAAATAACAATCAGAATTAGGCTCCATTGAGATTTTAGGCCAAGGTACAATTGATTCATTGACTGAAAGAGATTCTCAGCTTTTTATATTCTTAACTAAAACTGTAGATATGAATTATGTGCTAAGCTTAATTTGTGATGTAAAGGATTTCCTTGTACAGTAGATGAATCTTAGATCATTCTTCAGATTTCAAATAATTAGATATTTACTATCTCTGTCCCATAGCAGTTGTTACATTCGCATATTATATATTTTTTTTGTAAATGTAATAACTATTATGGGACTGAGGTAGTAATAGATATTTTTCAGTAGAAACTCTTTGTCCCATACGTACTATTTGCCAAAAGTAGGTTTAGACTAAGGACTAATAGCTAAAATGCATGAATTTCCATCAGCCATGCCGAAATAATGACAATAATTGTTTAACAAGGTAAATTTTGTAGTAAATCTGTGCAAAGGTTTTCTTGCTAGCAGAAAGCATTATATTTATATATTAGAGGTTTAAATCACTTTTTAAATATCGATAAATGAAAATAAAACAAAAATATCAACTTAATATTCAAAAGTGCACAAAATTTTTTTTAATTTTAC
This sequence comes from Thysanoteuthis rhombus, assembly GCA_963457665.1. Taxonomy (NCBI): domain Eukaryota; kingdom Metazoa; phylum Mollusca; class Cephalopoda; order Oegopsida; family Thysanoteuthidae; genus Thysanoteuthis; species Thysanoteuthis major. The sequence goes on from OY735213.1 coordinate 47,571,463, forward strand.
TATCTTCTTTTTCTCCTTGGTAACCACAGCTTATCTTCCTGCCAAAGCCAACTGTGTGAACATCTAGCTGCATCAGCTGGCCTAGTCCAGAGACTTGATGGTATTGAAATGTTATGTCAGTCTATAATGAGTGAAGTTCTGCCAGTACCCAAGTATTCAAAGTCTCTGGGGAACTGACTTTATGTTGGGGCCTCTTTGCTCCATCTGAGGACTGAGCCACTAGTTTTGGGTTTTCCTCCCCATTATGGGTGAGTGAGAAGCATTTTTGCAGTGCGGTTACAAAAATTAGCATAGACGGATCCACCAGGCAATGGCAGGTCCTCACTCTTGTATTATAACACTCTGGAATGTCAGAGGGAGGCTAGCAGGTGCTACACCTTGCTTTTCAGTGTTTGGAAAGTATGCAAGGCAGGGGTGTTCAGCTCCCTGGGAGATTTTTACATACCTGCATACCTATTTTTTTGCTCTATCTGCAAACCAAATGTGCAAGCAGAACTAAATTGAATAAAGAATTGTTTCTTCTTACATCCATCCTCTCGAGAAAGTAACGAGTTACATATTTTACAATATTGTTAAATTAAGTTTTACTTTTTAAGAAATGCAAGTAAATTTTTTTTGTTAAATTTTAAAATCTTTAATAAAAATTCCTAAACACAAAACCATCATTTGTGGTGAACAATGTACTCTATAGAATATTTAGAAGTTTAAGCCAGATTATGGACAGCAGCCTGCTCCTCTAATTTTTTCTAATTGCAAAATTTTATAAAACTTATTGCTAAATACATCACTTCTTAATTTAATCATCTGATATTTTTTGTAGTTACTTGGAAGATGAATGTCGGCACTTTGTGATACTATTAGTTCTTCCGATAAACTGCTTGCTCAATGATAGCATGAAATATAAAAAAGTGAAAAAAAATTGTCAAAGATTCTAAATAATGGAACCTGTTCATATTTTTAATCTTCTTTCTTCAATTTCGTAGGCATTACCATAGAAGAAGTGGACAAATTGATATTGCAGCAATAAATGATAAGACAAAATCATAAATATAACAGTTTGTAATATACTGCATATTTCGGCTGATAAGACAACATTAAGCATCAGAAAACATCCCCCAAAATGGTATCATCCTATATGCCAGATACAAAAGGACTTACTAAATAGTGAACTGAAACCATGAAATTCAGACTAAAATTGGGGCCTTGTCTTATTTGAAGGATGTCTCATCCACCGAAATATGGAAATATACATAAAGTGTTTATATGAGCAAACACTTTGGGTGCTTGTCACCCCTAAGTCCATTTCAAATATCGCAAACTATTACCAAGTTAATAACTATGTCCTATGTAGAACCCGAGCGGGGACAGCTGCAGCCATAGCCAGCATAAGGGCACTACCTACTTACTTTACTCAAGCAAAAGAATAATTTCCAAAAAATGGAACAAACTTTAGAAGACAAAAGTTTTTCTGAGACTAAATCTTTGAAAATTTACTATTCTCAAGGAATCTTCATGGTTTAACGATTAAGTCTTAGTAGAGAAAATAATGTTTTTGAAGACCAACAGATGCTTCTGTATGTACATATTCCTCAAATTGAAAGGTAGCAATCAATACAATAAATTGTACGATGCCAATCCATATAATTCCTTGTGTAAGAACAATGGATGTGCAGGTGGCCTAATGGTTAACAGCATGGAGAATGGACTCGGTAAACCAAGTTCAAAACTCCAGCTTAGTCCACTTTGCACTAATGCCCTTCGGAAAAGCATCATGATAAGCATCATAATAGACAGAGCAGGGAACATGTGTACAGGAATTTACAGTTAATGCTGCTCTGGTGAAGCTTCGACAGGTCTTGCTTGAGTTGATAAGGGAGAATAGTAATGAAGAGACAAAATAATGTGACCGCTAAAAAATACCATTACACTTCTCAAACACAGTAGGAAGATTAAAAAGCAAAAGATGAAAAATTTTTCAAAAATACTTATAGCTAGAACTTTAGATAACATATTCAAACTCTTCGTAGCTTTGAATTTTGTTAAGGGCCTAATTAATCTTGTGATTACTAAAGATTAAAGTTTAGGATTTGTTCCATTTCCAGAATTGAGTAGAAAAGAAAGAAAGCCTCTTTGTTCAAATCGGATTCTAGCGATTCCGTTCAAGGCACTACTTAAAATGATCGGTCCCTATTTAAATTCAGCAGGCATCAAATAGATATGTGCTATAAGTTACAAAAAGTCAGCAAAATCATTCTTTTCGTGTTTCAATGACAAAGATTATTATTTTCAATTATTACAAAAGAAAAAGATTTTAGAAGCAATGCAAAATAATTCAATATACAATTTGATTTATTTACATACAAACAAATTGATTTAACTAGATAAAAATGGAAAAAGAATTAAATTCATTCAAATCCCAAGGAGCAATCTAATTTTGATTTAATTTATTGTGTAATAAAAAAACAATTTATCTTTTTTTGATTTTAAAGAAGCAATTTAATTTTGATTCAATTTATCGCGTGATGAAAAAATCAATTTAATTTATCAAATTTCAAAGGAATAATTTCATTTTAAGTTAATTTGTTGTGTATAATACAGAAAAGCGCCGCAAAAGCCATCACTGTATGTGTATCTTTATTGCTGACTTGGTGTAACACGGATTGCATATCTGTATGACATGAGCTGAATTCAGATTGGTACCAATCTTTTCAAGTAGTTCTCTATTTAATTCAAAATGTGAGAAATATGTAACAATTATTTCAAAATGTTTAAATGAAAAAAATAATTAGTCTATTTCTTACAGTGCCACCATGAAAAACCCAAGATTATTTTTTATCACAAAAATAGTATTTATAAATCAGAAAAAATAATATAATTAACAAAAAAAACTATCTTATTGATAATTTTGACTTCAATCACAAATATAATTTTTATTACAAGTGCAAAAATATTTACTGCCAGTATTAATTAGTGTGTAGGTCCAGTATTTGAATAGTTGATAGAAAACTAAAGTTAAAGGTTTCCTCTTAAATTTCAATTTGTTCCACAAATTTAATTAAAAAGAGAGTACTGATCCCAAACTATTACAAATCAAAACTTTTTACACATTTCTGGAAGAAGAAGAAGAGCCTTCAGTAACGGTTTAAAAAAATAAGTTACCATCATACTTAATATATTTGCTATGACAGTAATACTAGTCCAGAACAGTGCTTCATAAACTATATCAGTGTTGTTTACCCTTTTTTTAACAAAATTTCATTCACCCACAGCTTAATTTCCCTAAGATGTTGATTATTTTCTTTTGAATAAGATGAAAAGAATCAAAAATATATTTAGTGTATGATTTTAATCAGTTTTGTATCAGGAGCAGAAAAGCATAAATTAACTCATTTTTCAAATATTCATTTTATCCATGTTTTTGGGATATCCTAAAAATACGTGAAAATGATAAGAGGTAACCAAAAATGAACACAGAAAAATGATTAAAAATTTTCCTAGTTTACATGAAGTTAGCAAACAACAGTCTTAAAACTCATTATCAATTTTTTTAGAAATAATGTTTTCTAAGTGTACATGTCGCCACAAAAATTATTTTTCTAACTAAAGAGAGATATGAATACCTGAGAAAAACAAGTTATTCACCTTTCATATTTTATTCACCTCTAGTAGTTTCATTTATCTCCAAAATAATTTATTTCACCCTTGGGTGAATCATTTACTAGTTTAAGAAGCACTGGTCTAGACCATACTTACTACAGATAAAATAGATACTTTAAGCTCAAGCATTTTAAACAAGGATCATTAAGTAAGCAGTAATTGATATACAGGTGAAAAATCTCCAACTTCATCTGCCTATACTTTGGACAATTCTATTCCAAAGTAGGAGTAGATGAAGTAGGAGCTTCATCTGTTATTGTTCCCAGATTGGACAAAGTGCCAAGTTGTTCTTTTTTCCTCGGAATGCATCCGTGCGAAAGAGGAGCTTTACTTGTAGTTAGAATAGATTATGATTCTAGAAATTTGCAAGGATCACTGTAGTTAGAAATCTTACTTGAACCATTCTTTTATCCATAAGAATTATTTGCTTAGTTTCCTCAACAATAGATAGACTTTTTACTTGAATTCATTCTTCATTATTTACATCTCACTTTTAACCATTATATTCATGTATCATAAGACTAAAATATTGAAAAGATAATCTTTTTTATTGTTTCATTGACACAATGGGAAAATTTAAGGTATTGTATATTCATTTTACTCAGAGGAATGGAGCAATTTTTATTTATTCAGATAAAACGTTTTTTTTAAATTTAATTACTTCTTTTACAAATTTTATCAATTCTGACCAAAACTTTACAGAAATTAAACTGATTAGTTTTTAAATTTCAATTTTATATATATTTAAATTTTTAAACTTTCTACTTCATGAATAGACTTTCATCCTTTAGGGTTTTCTTAAAAGGATCGTCGTCGGGTAGAAGCCATGGACGGTAGGGAGAAAACAGATGCTGGAATATTCCTTCTTTTTTTTTTTTCCGAGAAAGGAAGACTTCTGCTTGTCTGAACTTTTCTTGCTATCGTCCTTGGATTGAGGGATGAAACTTTAAACATGAATGGGAAGTTTAGTAGCACATTTTAAATTATTTTATGCATTTCAAAACTCGAATGTGTCTGTATATTATGCTTGAGTTTTTAAGTGTTTATTTATATATATATATATTTATTGATATTTATATATATTTATACATATATATATATATATATGAACACACCTTAACAGATCAAGCATTGTCTTTCTTTTTATTTCACTTTTTTCATAATTACTTATATTGTGATATTTAAGTTTTATGCACCATAATTTAATGCATCTTGACAAAAGTCACTTTCAATTTATTTACCAATTTCTTTTGGTCATATCCTATCCAATATTGTACTACCAACATACATGCAGCACTTCCTTTATACCCTTGATGTTCAAATCACTGATCTTTTATTCTAAACTTCTCACAAATATATATATTTATGTAAACATACATATTTACACAAATAGATATATCATTGCAAAAATCTATGCCCACTCTCACAAACATGCATATTCAGACACAAATGCGTCCACACATCAATTATGGCAGTTATGCATATATGTATACGTATGTATATAAATATTTTATACTTATATTTTTTTTATTCCTTAGCTTATTTTCTAAAATTATTTTGAAGACAAAATAATAAAAAATATTGATTATTTTTCTTATTATGTCTTATTATATCTTACATTTATGTATTATTCCTAAGTATCATCCTTTCCTGAGATTATTATCCCTATTTTTTCAATTACATTGTTAAATGTTATTAAATTATATTTTTTTTATTTTAATTATTGCTTATGACATAATTTACATTTAATGTTATCAAATCAGTACATATATTTATTTTATAAATTCAGCATTATTTTTATTATAATCATTAATTATATTTATTATTATTATTTTTATTATGATTTTATATAATTACTTTTTTATCATATTTATCATTAATATTTTTATTATGATTAATATTATTATTACTATTATTAGTATTATTACTATTATTATAATTAAGATATTTATAATTATTTTTTTAATTATGATATTTATTATCGTTAATACTATTATTATCATCATTAACATACTTATTATTATTATTATTTTTTGTTATTATCTAATTTTTATCTATGATATTATTAGTAATTTTTAAAATACTATTATTTTTTATTATATTTCCAATATATTGTGATTATTATTCTACTTACATATAAATCAGTGTGCATGATATTATTGTCTTTTTTGAGGAAAAGGACAGGGTAGATGTGTTTCATTTGCCAGTGTTTCAGCCTTCTCTCAAATGTCATTATCAAGGCATCTGTCGATGAAGTATTTGGAGCTTTTGACATCGGTGCCTTAATGTGAGGTTTGGGAGAGGACCAAAAGGCTGGCAGATGGAACCATGCACTCTGGTTCTTTCCATATTCCATGTCCACACATTCAAAAAAAAAGCTTACTCTTAAAATCACAAATATATATATTTTTTTACTAATATAAAGAAAAAAAAAAGTAAAAAATGAACATTCAAATGCCCTAAATTTTCCTGCAGTCTCAATATATATATATTTCTTTTCATGTTTACTGGTTTATGTCTCTTTCTTTTGCTTAATTGTTGTTTTGTTATTGGTTTATCTGCTATTGTTGTTGGTATATCTGAATAGATTTTGTTGTCCTCGCTTCTCTGTTCTCTTCCAGCTTTTTGTGAGACTTCTAGTTTCAGATTTATCTATATACGTATTATCTACATATATGTATATATAAAGTATATGCATATGTTTCTCTCTGCTGTTGTATGGATTGTCAGCGTAACAGCTAGCACACCTCTCCATGTACAGCATCCACTACCAAAAAAGTGGCTAAAGTCTGGCTGCTATTTAAAAAACAAAAATCAAAACCGTCTCCTACTGTCCCTATGGATTATCCTGAACCCCCTCCATTACTTATTGCTATTATCTCGAGTGTATATATTTCTGAATATATTCTACTTCGCTTTTTCAACTATCCTTCTTCCGGCATTTTTTAACCATCTAACCATCATGCTTTGCTGTGAGTCTCAGCTTACCACTACTACTACTACTACTACTATTACTACTACTACTACTACTACTATTACTACCACTATTACTACTACTACTACTTTTACTACTTTACTATTTTTCAAGTCCTTTCAAAAAATTTATCACAAAAAATAAAGTTAGAAATCCCTACAAATCTCTGAATTAATTTCCTTGCGACTAAAAATACAAGAAAAAAAAAAGTATGTTAACCCTGTGTGTTTTTTCAGCGTTACCAGAATTTGAAACCATTTTTCAGGTCTTGGCCATTGTGTCCATTCTCTTCATTGTCCTGTCTACCGTGGCGCTAACACTAAATACAATTCCTGGGCTCAAAGGTGAAGGAGAGCAAGAAGGGGCCGATAACCCACAGCTTGCCATTGTAGAAGCTGTTTGCATTGGATGGTTTACCTTGGAGTATCTGGGACGCTTTTGGGCATCCCCGAATAAGTGGAAATTCTTCAAAGGACCCTTGAACATTATAGACCTATTGGCAATTTTGCCATATTTCATTTCCCTAGGATTGACTGAGACCAACAAGAGCACGACGGAACAGTTCCAAAATGTCCGCAGAGTGGTGCAAATCTTTCGAATAATGAGAATTCTGCGAATTCTAAAACTTGCAAGACATTCAACTGGTCTGCAATCATTAGGGTATACTTTACAAAGAAGTTATAAAGAGCTAGGTCTACTTATGATGTTTTTGGCCATTGGAATACTCTTATTCTCAAGCCTTGCCTACTTTGCGGAAAAAGACGAACCCGGAACTAAGTACGTCAGTATCCCCGAAACATTCTGGTGGGCTGCCATCACAATGACGACGGTAGGATATGGTGACATCTACCCGACGACGATCCTTGGAAAAGTTGTTGGTAGCGTGTGTTGTATCTGTGGTGTGCTAGTTATTGCGCTTCCAATTCCTATTATAGTAAATAACTTCGCCGAATTTTATAAAGATCAAATGAGAAGAGAAAAGGCGTTGAAACGTAAGGAGGCGCTCGAGCGGGCGAAGAGGAATGGCAGCATAGTCTCCTTCCACTCTGTGAATCTGAGGGATGCTTTCGCCAAGAGTGTTGATTTGATGGATGTCGCCTCAGAAGTCCCAAGAAACGAATGGGACACGAACAGTGTGGAAACGAAGTCTATGAGCTCCCCACCACCTTGTGTCATGCGGGGATCCAATCCTAACACACCTAAGCTGAATGGGCAAGGGACTGCAAATTTCGACTGCAAAGAAAACCAAGAGAATCCAAGCAACACCAACCTGTTGGACATCGATGAGGAATCCTTGCATCGAATGACTACAACTCAAGCTTCAAACGAACCTAGCTTGCAGGTGAGTCATTTTACTCTTTTATTTACTCAAATAAGTAAAATGTTTCTCTTGTGATTTTTCGGGTTTTTAGGGTTTTTTTCCTCCACTATTTTCTCTCCTCAAGAAGAAAAAATTGCTTTTTGGAAAGAGAATTAAAAACATAATTAAAAATTACTCAGTGAATTTTTCGGGAACGATCAAACTCATTCTTCTTGTAATTCTTTGCTTTTCACATAAGAATGACTTTGATTGTTGGAAAAATTTTTTGAATGACATGACAATGACTCTTCCCAAAATTAAAAACAATAAAATGAAAATCATCTTGAAAAAACTTTTTTCTATATCAATTATCAAGGTAGTATATCTTTATTTGCTCATGTAAAATATGTTCTGCATAAATATTAATATGTAAATTTGCCTGTGAATGTTGTTTGTTAAACCTCTACAATCTTTCTTTCTTTCCTGAAATCTTTCTTTCAGGTAAAAATGTTTTTATTTACTAATCATACCTTCTATTGAACTTAATAGAAAATAATACAGAAACTTTTTGCTTCTTTCTGGGATATTACTCTTTCTGGTTTCTTCTTTTCCAACTTTGATGTTGTACTATGTGATTGTGTATATTTACTGTTGTATCTACTTTGAAATTTCAATTCAATTCAATTGATATATACATCTCAGGCATTTGTGAATAATATTTGTATCAGATAATTTTACACTTATTAATATATCAGGAAGAATATGACGAGTATTTTTTATCAAATGAATTTTCCGATTAAATTTCTGGTGAAGAATTATTTTTTAACCAAATTAATTGTTTTGCTAAATAAATGATGTATAGATTGATTCAAAGTTATACAATATAAAGATGCAGAAAAAGATAGGAAATAGGTTAACAGTTTTAAAAGAAAAAAATGAATACCCAGAGAGTGTTAAGACAGAAGTTTAAACATCTACTCATGCATTCCCTCCAGTAACAGTTATTGCAAGGAAGGATCAACCCTTGTAATAATAATATTCTCTCCATCAACATAGCAAAACCCTATAATTTTTAATGTTTCATATCATCACAAAACTCTTGACAGTATTAAGAATCTTTTTATTCTTGTATAAACTAAATACATGGGAAATTTGCATTGTAAAACATTTAAAACCTTTTAGACACCTATAACCAAATCAAAACAGAGAGTTTGCTTTATTCAGCAACAGATCTTCCAAGAGGCATTTTTATTGTAATCGTTGCATACATTTATCATTCTTAACTGTATTCAACTTCAATTCAAGTCTTGAATCTATTTTACTTTTTGAAGTCTGTGGTCAATCAATTTTACTTGAATAGCAATCATTCCAATAATTTTGATCTTTCAAAAAAACTGACATTTCTATGACCCACTTTTTAGACCAAGATTTAGTTCCCTTCAACAATATTATGAATTTGTTTGAAAAGGAATAAAACAAAAAAATTGAAATGTTCATAAAAGCAGTTTCTATCAAATGTTAACAAACTGTCTGCATACAATGCACTCTCTCATAATGGTAGATAAATTGCAATTGACAGCGATAAACTCCATTTTAGCTGTCTCAAATTACCAGGATTAGAAGCCTGGCATTCAAAAAAAATCCCTTTCAATCAATAAAGTGAAATTTTCAACTTGTTCAAGTCGTGAACATGAGAAAAATAATCCAATTTCATGCACAATATCTGTGTTTTCATTGGGCATGAAATTTAATAAACATGCTCCTTTTCTCTTCCCCCTTACAATTGCAACAAGAAAAAATCATTCCAGCACAGGAACAGATTATGTAAACTATCCCATAACCCAGTGAAGGGTCATTGAAGCAGCACACATGATTTTGTCATGGGTGTGATGAGGGCAAGATAGCCTAAGGGAGCTCTTCAGTCTGGTTTTGGAATCAGAGTTGTCCATCTCTTAGACTAGTTGCCAACTGTGGTTAGAGGGTCCAGTCAGGCTCTTTATTTACCAATATCTTGTGTGTGTGGGGGGGGGGGGGAGATGGATTCCTGCATTTCCGTAGTGCATTAATGCAAAAAAGAAACAAAACAAAAAAAAACACAAACTGTCTCAGCCAGAGTTTGAACCTAACACCTCTAATAACAGTAATGTTTTGTGATCATGAAGATGTTAATTAGTACAAAGAAAAGCAGGGATTTAGAGCAAGAGCTGTACCATTTTATTTCTGGTTTCATCAAAAAATTTCTATAATATAATTACATTGTCAAACTTTAAGAATTAGTTTTGAGGATATGAAACATTAAAAATCAATATAAAAAATGAGCTTCATTTAGATATCAATTTTGTGATCTCGCAAAGAAAAATATAAAGAATTTTAAATCAGAAATGAACAAATCAAATAACCCTAGACATTGGGCAGTCTTGTTCTTTGGAGCTTATTTCTTATTTGGTTTCCTTCTGATACCATTGTTTGGTTTTAAAACAAAATACCAGGTTTGGTTCTGAAGTGGAAAAAATCCAGAGGATTTTGCACTTCATTTCTTGTATTTATTGCTTAATCTACGCCTTGTCATTTTGATAAAATAGCTCAGGTTCCAGATGTAATGATCAATTGTTTTATCATACATGCCCAGAAATAATAGAAGTGCTTCTGAAATTCTTTTTCAGCAAAGGTTTCATATCTTATATGCATTGCAGGTGATTTTTTTTAAATTTGAAAAAGAATTATAAATTGATAGGCGTTTTCTCTATATTGTACAATATTGCTAAAAGAATTGTATACGTTATTTTGCAAGATTTTATTGTTCTCAATTGATGGATATAACAGCGAGTTATGTTCAATAGCAGGTATAATGTACAAATTTCCAATTGATGAATAGAAGGTATTAAATAACTAAAAGAAGACAGAAAAAAATGCACATGTAATCTAGTATCTCTCAGAAGGAAGTAAAATGAATTTTCAAATGCAAATATTCTTGTTGTTAACCAAAATACAAAGAGTTTAAAAGTAGAAATTAAGGGCAGCATTTTTACCTCAACCAAGTAAACAACAAACCAAAGCTATTGATATATTTAAAACATAAGTGATAACTCCAAAAGTTGTTTTGTTGTTTTCTGTGCAGTTTCTCATTTCAAGCAGTCAGAATTAGCAGCCAATCTCTCTAGTCTTTCTATAGTTTTTCCAAAGCAAATTTAAAAATGAAGCATGCAAATTAAGAAATATAGCAAGCAAATAAAAAAGACCAGGGCACTGAATCTATGAACATGAGTAATGACATAGACAGTTACGTTTACAGTTTTCACATAAGTAGTTGAAACATGTTTCTCAATACATTTTCTATAAGTGATTTATTTTCAATTTTAACTTTGTTATCAAATTTATTACTTTTAAGGTATGCTGAATTAAGCCTTTGCTGTAAGCCAGTGAAAATTCAGGTAGTGGCTCTGAATTATTGTTTTAACAAAACATATTAGGAGACAGGTATCAACTAATTTCATTTGCAGAATTCACAATTGTAGCCGCTGTGACAACAACTGTATATAAGTCATTACCCATGTTCATAGATTCAGTTTGGTCTTTTTGATTTTTTTGCCATATCTTCAAGTTTGTGTACTGCATTTTTTAATTTGCTTGCCTTACTTTTTAATTTGCCCAGGAAAGATATAGTGTTGATCAAATTAAACCAGAAAGAGCCAAGAAAGTTTTTTCTGTTATTGTGAGCTCTACAACTAACCTCAGCACACTCAGCAAATTGACTGTATGTTTGGTATAACTGCATGTTGCAGAATCTCCTACTTACCCAGATTTTTCCAGCATGTACATTTTTTCTGCTACCTCTAAGTGCTCTGCAAGTTCTACAATTTCTAAAAAAAGAGGAAAAAAAGGTATCAAGAGACAAAAAAAAACAAAAAAACGGTAATGGCGCCAATGGTTGCTAAGCTCACTGCAATGCACATGTGTGTCTATCTTTTTTTCTATCTCTTTACCTCTAGCAACTAACCTCGCATCTAGAAACAACATGGTGGCCTCTCTCTGCTTTAACCCATTGCTGTCAAATAGTACAGAGATTGGACAAAATAAAAACAACAGCTTTGTATTTAGAGTTGATTTTTTAAACAATTCTTTACCAAGATCAAATCAATGCACAATTTTTACTCTTCTGGTCAACTTTTAAAATCATTGAAAAAGTCACAATTGAAATACATATGAAATGTATGTACCTATTTTATTTATGTTCTAGTGAGATTGAGCAAGTGTTTCAGCTCTTGGTATTTCTAAAAATATCAAAATCCCAAGATTGCTTATTATGTCCTTTCTCTGTATGTGCCTGTATATTTCATATGCATATGTATATATTAGTAAATACTTCATTATTCAAGACTTGCTATATACATACATATGCATAATGGGTACCTCATGGTTTGTTTTATACTTTGCTGTGATACCATTTCTGATGCTATTTTTAAATTACATAAACACATTGTATTACATCTCATGAAAAATTACAGCAGCTCATTTGTCACAGTTGCTGAAGTGGTTGAAGTAAGTTCTGTTTCATGTGGATGTACTTCTCGATAATGTAGTTTATGTACTATCATGATTTTTGATTGTATATTTGAAAATGATGTAAAAATAATACTTCATTACATGTCATATAAATTTCATTACATGTCATATAGGTAGCTTTTTTATATTAGTTACAAATCCTCATTAAAAAAGTGAGGATATTATGTTCCCTTGCTTACACAATGAATGTTTATGACGTTCTATCATTTTGCAACAACATATTCAGAAAATCTTTATCCGTTCCCAAGATACACAAAATTGCTTATACAAATGTAAAGTAACATTGTTTGTATGCTGTGTTTAGTTACCCTATTCTACATCTGTATAAGTAAGGATAACCAAAAATTACTTATTTCAGAAAAAACATCATCATCCCCCAACTACTGAATGCCATCACACTTGCTCCTTACACAATAAATATTAAAATAACCAGCTATCAGTAGGTAATAACCTCATGTTTATATCGTTATTAGTTTCTGAGTTATTAAAAGCATGACAAATGGGCTGGTTAAGATCTTTTTTTTTAATCTAAATAAATCTTCAAAATACATGTTATCAAATGATGAAAACTGTATGCTTTTATCTTCTATTTTTTCAAAAATTTGGGGAAATTCTGTGACCAATACATTCGTTCAGAGTGACCTAGCCTATGGCTAGCTTGTAATTACTTATTGGAGTTGTAGCTTCATTTGTTTGAAGCTGTTTTCATTATTTACTTGTAGCTCTGGTGCCTTACAGAAATTTTCTGGTATTCAAGGGGGTACAATAATTTTGTAAAAAAAAACATATCCATTGTTATAATCATTTGAATTAGTTGTGCTTTTGGTCAAGTTATTCTTTTTTTTTATGAACATAAAATACAGAACATATTTTTTACATTTACCTATGCAGTAACCTAGGGCAGTGTTGTTGGGGCCCCACAGATGACCTATGAGGGACCAGATCTCTCTATCCATCCCTGTCCCTCGTAGCTCTCTGAGATTAACTAATGCTCAGATCGGTTCATTTTCTGATTTTGTCTTGCCACCTTTTCCTCTGTTTGCCTCTCTTCCTGCCCACCCTGGTACTGTATATATTAAGCACTGTGCTTGATCATCATTCGTATCATTTCTAATTGTGTTTTTAGAATGAAGAACGTGGAAAGATTATATCAAACTGAATATTCTGTATCTACTCATCGTTTTTATCAAGAAATGCTATATATATATATATATATATATATATATATATATATATATATATATATATATATATATATATATAGATAATCTGGGCCTCAGGGAGTGGGGTATCTGTTGGTGCATTGTTCAAGGCCTGGGGAGGGTCTTGAGTAGAATTATTGTAGCAGATGAAAAATGGATGGGTAAAGGACGTGGGTATTTGTTCAATGTATGCAAGTATATTAATGATTATAATGTAAATGTAGTATCTTTTAATGGAAAGTTATACTGTGCCATTTCAATCATTTGTTTAATTATACAACAATGCAATTCATACCTTAATACTAGAATATACATGAATATAGTACATCAGAAATCTCCGGGTACATTTGGTTTCATTTTGCCAGATGAATGGATAATGATTCAATAATACATCTCTGATGCCCTAATCATGCACATCTCTGCTGGAATCTTGAATCAAATAAATAGATATGAATTAAATAGTTGAATACAATATAAGATTTATATAATAAATGATATAGTTTAATATATACTGATACGTTACTTGGACCATCTCTTGAGTTAGAGAATTCTGAAGATGTAGAAGGCTAACAAAACTCTGCCAACAATATGCCGTTTTTGCTGCGCTATGGTAGCATAAACATTTACACTGTGAATTAAAGGAAATGGGGCTATTACCAGCAGCTGTTTAGCTCAATGGTAAGAGCAGCCTAACGTTGAAGTGGCTACCCTATAAGTAGCAGGTTTGATTCCTGCAGCAGCTCCATTTTCTTTAATTGTTTATTCTATTTATGCTGTCTGGGTCAAGAGATACATTAACCAAATAATGTTGGGGGATCGTTTCAAATACAATATAAAATAATTTATAATCTTTCTGTCAGATCATATATATCCATTTCTTGATACATAACTGTCGCGTTGAAAGAAACAAATAAGGCAGATTTAGACCAAAGAATAATCAAAATGAGAACTTGGAGTGAAGACAGTTTTTTGTGCTTCTGCATTTCCATCGGCAGTTTAGCTCAATGGTAAGAGCAACGCAATATTGAAGCAGTTACCCTATCAGTCACAGGTTTGATTCTGGCAGCAGCTCAATTTTCTTTAATTATTTATTCTTTTCATGTTGTTTAGGCCAAATGCTGCAATGATGGGAGATTATTTCATATAAGAGTTTCTGTATGATATAACAAAATTTGTAATCACATATATAAATACAAACCCACAAACAGGAAAAAACTATCATTATGATATTGATGTAGACTTGCTATCAGGATCAATAATTGAACAACTGTGGTCAAGTAATTAAAGAATCTAGAAATATGGTGAGTAAATTCTGTTTCTGACAGAACTGGCGTTTCTCATAGGAAACTATCAAAAATAAAGAAGAAAAAAAATCTAGATTCTGAAGAAATATTTTTAGAAGGGGTTCAGTGGAGTACTGATGCCAATTTTCCAGTCTGTAGACAAAATGGTATAGCCAGGAGCGCCGGACTACACACGTACATGTAAAGAAAGGATAAACACCCTCGGTGGCTACTGTAGTTCATAGAACTTATTACATATGTCATATTTGATACGAGAATAAACGCCATGTGACGTCATGTCATGTCATGTCACGTGATGTGTCGTCTGCTAAGGAAGAAGACATTTTTTTTTTTTTTTATGAGAATGGTTAGGAAAAATTGTCCTACAATTCTTCTCCAAAGTCTGATCTGCTTTCAAGACCAAAATGATTAATATTCAACAAAGTTGGATGGGATACGAGTTTGAAGATTATAAGAAGAAAAAATAATTTCCTATTTCCTACTTAGGTAAGTAAAAGAACGATTACCAAATGAAAGTTGTACGTTTAAAATCGCTTATTTATTTTTTAAGCGCGTTCTTTGAAACGTCCAAATTTTCGATCAAAATATCTAATATCACATCTACATATTACAATAATTGAAAACTTCTACGATCATTTATTTCCTCCTGGTCAAATAAAATGATTAAAAAATATATAAAAGCATCCTTAAGAGCCTTCAACTGATAACCATAGAGAAATTCAATACAGAAAAAAGTAAGAATAATAATGATTGGCTACATTACAAGAATAACATTTCAAAGCAATGTCATAAAACTGGAGAGAAAAGTGGTGAAACATTTTTTTTTTCAATGAAAAAAATCAATCCTCAAATTGAATTTTGTTTTGACTTGATAAATTAGATGAGTATACATTTTAAAAAGAATAACAAATCGTTTTTTGTTTTTGTTAATTTTGAAAGAGAAATATTTTCCCCAAGTATTCATTCATCTGCGTACCGTGGTCAAAAAAAGAGAAGGAATTCTATTTTGTTATAAAAAAATACGGATTTGCATTCACGAAAAACAAGTATCGTTCGTAATCATGAAATTATTCATGAAATGTCACTTTTCACAACAGAATAAAACTTAGACTTCGTCATTTTTTGGAAATAGGTTCAAGATTCAGTTCAGTTTTCTTTCAGTTTTATGTGATTCCAGTCCATAAAAATTTTGTCTCTTCTGAAAATTCGTCTGTTTTGAAGAGAAAAAAATAGGTCAATATATATATATATATATATTTGTATATATATATATAAGTGCAAATCATTGAATAAGGCCCATCAAAAATTATTAAACCTCAAAACCATAACTAAAGAGTTCAGCTTTCCTTTTTTTTATACTTTACTCAAATTTATTCAACCCTTTTGCAGAATTTACCGACATATTTTCTTTATATATATATATATATATATATATATATATATATATATATATATATATATATATATATATATGTGTGTGTGTGTGTGTGTGTGTGTGTGTGTTTCTATATTTACATTAAATTTTACGATGTATCTATTGCTAAACTGGACCTGTATTTTCTGTCTGTTGTACGAAACTATGGATGCGGAATATCATTTGGTTACTTTCTTCTCTTACCATCATGGAGTATTGTGTTCATGGGCGCCCGCAGCCACTTTTTGGGGCGCACAAAAGTATATCTTCGGCGAAGAAGGCTAACTCCTTATTTCCGATTGCTTTGTTATTAATTCTTTGGGTAATATCAGGTGAAAACTTTACGTGGATTGCAGGACCCCAATCAATGCATTTTCTGAAAGCAGGGACTCAAGTGGATCCCATTTTTCTTAGCCCCCCAAAATTGAAAAAAAATTATGCAAAATCAAATTGGGGAAGTAATGTTAGAATTTCATTTTTGCTGTTTTGTTTGTATCGCATGAAGTGGGGTTAAATAGTCGCCAAAAATCTTAGTCCACACAGTGCCTTCGCAATACGTAAATACTGTATCTGCGAACAAAAACTACCAACGAGCCAAAATTATACGGAAAGGTTTTAGTTTATTTTTGGTTAAATTAAGGTCAAGAAATCCCAAATTTGCTACTTCTTTTCCAAGAAAATTGTCCATCTGCTTTAAAACAAAATACGAAAGTTGGATACCAACTGGCGTAATAGCACATATTTACAAGAAGTCGCAACGAACATGAAGCTTGAAACAAGTTCTTGAAGTTAAAATCGGCTCTGTTCAGTGTATGTTGCTCTGGTGTCTTGAAAGTTATAAAACCGGAAGATACCCACCTAACAAATCGAGACTGTGCTAAACAGCGATGACAGATCAACAAGAAATATGCAAGTACGTATCAGGCAAAAAAAAAAAAAAAATTAAAACTTCATATGCAAATGAATTTTCTTTTACTTAAGACTATATAAAAGACAAAACTAATTAAATCGGTGGAGTAAACATGACTTGAAGGAAAAAAAAGTAGTGCTAATGAATAGTGGTACTTTTCTGGGTGGGGAAGGGGTGCCCCGGCTGCAAATGCACCCCCGTACGGAAGCGTACGTTTGTGATGAGCTTAATTTAATTTAATGAAAAAGTTTCCCAAAGACGATGATCAAACAAACATGCTCCCAGATTGTGTATTTTGTCGTAAGTAAAGTACGTAGTGCAATTCTTGCCCAAAGAATAGCATCTTTTATTAACAGCAACGAAAGTTGACTGATCTATGAATGCTAAAAGAGCTCTTCGTGCAGAAGATTTAGAAAATAAGGGGACAGAGAGAGTGGTCGAAGAAAAATGAATATTTTTTTTTCAATTCACTTCATATTATTCCTTTTGTTCCAAATCAATCCCGAGATTAAAAAATCGAAATAGAAAAAAAGAAGATACAGAATATGTACATACATGTGTGTGAATTGTTTATTCTTGGTCTATATCTGCTGTATTTATTTCTTTCAATGAGGACAATCAAGTTATTAAGATTAAGAAATTGACACATGATCCGATGAAATGATTATAAATTGCATTGTATTATATTGAAACTCTGTTTGAAATGATCTCCTGTTATTACATGATGAATGTATCATTTACCCTAAACACATAAATAGAATAAACAATTAAAGAAAATGGGGCTGCATATATATATATATATATGTATAGCACTGAAGAAAATCATATTAACAAATATTTTGAAATGAGTGACTGAAGTAACCCAAAAAAATTTTGAAAAAGTTTTTTAATGTTTATTGTGTGAAGTTGTAAAGATTTCTAGACTATATACGTACACACACACACACATATATATATATATATATATATACACATATATATATATATATATATGGAAGAGAGCAGACTGTGCAGTGTTCGTAATTACACTTCATTCACATATTTATGACTTTTTCATTTCCAAATGAGTTATATTGGATTTTGTACAGAAGTTTTTGTTTTATTTAATAAATAAATAACAGAGATACTCTTCAATTTGTATTTGACACTTATCTCCCTCAAAAATGACAAATGTTGCAGACAGAAATTATTACTAATCATGTAGTAAATTGTATAAGTAGAGTGAACCAAAGAATATAAAGCAATTGTTAATCTTATATTTATAATATAAGTTGGATTATGAGCAATTTCTGTTCCAATATCTGATTTTATCTTTTGTTAACCTAATTGCCATCTTCAAAGAATGGAAAACATTACTTCAGCATATTTATGATTGTAAATTATCAATACCAGAGCCATACATTCACTGATATTTTTATTAACAGAAATAAGTCTTTCAAAGTTATTTGTAAAAAAATATCTTATGCTCGCCTGAAAACCACCCTTCTCAGCGGTTGAACTCATTGTAAATGGGAGTAACCAAAATACTTCAAAGTCATAGTTTTGTATTCCGGACAGAAAGTGGAGGTTCTGTTCAAATTATAGTTACATTGTAAATAGACATGCCCACGCTAAATTTTGACTGTTAAGTATAACATCCAAAAGCGGAAATGTAGCCTAGCCGCCTGCAAACATATTTGCATCAGAACCCAAAAGCCATTGTGTTTTGAATAACCTCGTTGAAGGTTACAAGGGCTGCTTCTAGAGAACAAGGAAGAAAACAATAGGCGAAAGAGTTGGACAAAGATCTGACAGGGAAAATTGGACAGAAAAGCTGACAAAGATTTCCCCCAACAAAACTGAGCATTACATATCTAAGTCCCTACTATTGTTCAGTGGTACATTGTCTTTTCTATTTAATTTAATGCAGTAGCTAGTTCTTCTTCTGCTCTCCCATTCCTTTACAAGTTGGAGCTGGGGAGATTTGTGTATGCTACCGGTTCATCTTGCTAACTGACTGTAACGATCAAACGATCTTGTTTTCTGCCCAGACTCATGGCTTCTGTCTTTAAAGAGTCAACCATTGAAAAGGGAAAGCTATTCTTAAGCAGTCTGTTCATTGGCTAAACAGGCCAAACTATTTTGTTTCAGACTCTGTAATTGGCCAATCAAATTGCACACCTAATTTCTTAATGGCTTGAATTTCCCACTCAAACTGATAGAGCCTTTTCATCCACTACTCTTGTGATCTTTTGTACATACAGTCACTCTAAAAACTCGAGCTGAGTTTGTCCTACAATATGCTATTCCTGCTTGGGGTCAAGATCCTTTGCCACTCTTCTTCCTCCTAAGAAGCAAAAACAGTTTCCCTCCATTTTTAATCCCGCATGAGGAGAAAAAGTTGCCGCCACTCTTGATGAACCGAAAGGGGAAAATCAGCAAAATTAATGTTTTCTTTGTAAATAGAATTTCCCTCCTAAAACATAATATAACTGTGGAAAATTGCCTTAATTTCAGGTTAAAATAAGGTCTATCATGAATGTGTACAAGATACATTTTTTTTTGCATTGAGGGCTTTTTTTATGGCAAGTGTTTTGCTGTATCGGATTTTCATATATTAGCAGGTGCTGACAAATATGCTTTATTATTTAGATTATTTTCTGTAAATAGTTTACCAAGCCCAGGGCTATAATTAAGGCAGTACAAACTGTGCAGCTGCACAGGGCCCTACTATTCTTGTCCCCCCCCCAAGATATTTTTCATTTTCTGTGTTTTTTTTTCAGTGTTCCATTTGTTTGAGGATTTATCATGTTATATAGAAATATAGTATTGATCTATAAAAGACTTGACATTTAATCAGGCATCATAATTTTATGATTATTTCATTTTTGCTTTGATTTATTTGAAAATATTTGCTAGGTACAAAAAAAGAAGGGCACTGAAGAAATTGTATGCACTGGGCCCAAACAATGTTAAATTCAGCCCTGACTATACTGCTAAATTACAAATCAGTTTTACTTGAGAAAAATCAGGTTTAACTTTTGATCTATTTTTTGTTTAACTGAATTCATCTTTAACCCTATTCTTTTTAAAAGTATTGATTATCAATTAGAATTAATCAATTAAATTCGGGGTAAAATTCTTTAATAAATTTAGCCCTTTTAGCCAATAGGTGGCAGTTGATTTGATATATTCATCTCAATTTCAGTTCGGTATGAGTTTATTTCTCCTTTTCTCTGTTTTTTTTTTTCTTTGTACATGGTATTTGATACTTCTTCAGTTGGAATAAGAGATTTTTTTTAGAATTGAAGTAAAAGAATTTCATTAAATATCTCTAGATCATGATTTGAGAATAACAGAAGTGCATCTTTTCTTTATGATTAAGATATATGATCAAACAAACACAACCAGAAAAGAAAACATTGCTTTGGCATTACTCTTGCACTCTCTAACTAGAAAAGTTATAAACAAAGGAGAACTGAGACATTCATTAGAAATACCTGTTTTAATTATCAGCATATGAAATAAAAGTAGACCCATGTTTGGTACTGGAGGACCTGAAAAAACAGGAACCAACCTGCCCCAACACTCAAATTATTTTTGAAAGTGATAGTTACCAGTGTCAATGGATAGAGCAAAAGCGTTATCCCCCAAAGATATCTGTGATGTTCAGGTTTCACTCATGCCTGTGTATGTCTGACTCATAATATTCACTAGCTTGGAAAACCAGATCTGTACAAATCATCAGCAAGTTTAATTTTAGTTATCGAAATCAGTTTTTAGCACTCAGATTGACAGTCTGCAATATGCATATGGCAAATTTCAGGGGTAAGAAGGCAGGCGATCATGTGACTTAACCATATGACCATGATGACAGAAAAATGCACAGGCTTCAAATAAAAGCCTGTGGTCTGATGTACCCCTAGGGCCAACTATTTCCAATATGTATATTGACCTAGTTGGTAAGTAGAATTGGTGACCCGATTTAAAAATCGGGTCGGGGCTGGTCATGTTCACTTCAGGCATGAATCCATCTCCCCACCAGCTATAGATAAAATAGCAGGGCAGATTTAGCTCTCTAGCTTTAGGAAGGCAACCAGTTGAAAAGGTGGACAACTTGATGCTCATTTTGATGTTTTTCCGACAGTTCCTGCAGTTGAGCCAAGCTGATGCTAGATGTATTGCTCTCTGCTTTCCCATGGATTACATCAGCCAGGCTGAGAGGAGGATATTGATGACTGGGTACCCCAGGATCCCCATATGCTTAACCCAGACATGTGTCCTGTAGAGACAGAGCTGAGACCACTCATACATACAGTATACACACATACACTCACACACACTGGTCAAGGATAAGAATGTTTGCCAAATTACTCCATTCATCCAGGAGCAAAGAAGATTTAAGATTAAGTCTTTTTAGTATAGGATGTTATTAGAGAATTTAACAAAAAATAGTTGTTGTTAATTTGTAATTCATATTGCAATGCATACTATAAATATATTTGATTAAAACCAACCTTCTATGTCTGTTCATCATTTTGTTCGGTAATAGTGAAATTTTGTCTGAATATCATCAGTTTTAATGGTGCTTTCAACGATATTTCTATCATCATTGGTTCTTGTAGGACAAAAGGATACATTTGCAGATTCAGTTGCTAGTTATTTTTATGAGATGGAGTAGCCAGTCTGATACCTATCCCTCCTCCTTTATTTGGACTTATTCTTGTCAGAGTGGGCTTCTCTTAGTTGGATTGCCTTCACATAGCTAAAGGGATCCAACTACCCTGCTATTTGAACATAGCTGGGTATAGAAGTGGAGTCATGCCTTTCCAAGGGCATCAATATGAAGTGAACACGATTGGTCCCAACTGAAACTCAATATTGACTTACAGATTCTATTTTCTTCACATATAACTGTTACACCACGACACACCTTATACTTCTAAAGCATACAAAAATAACATCATCATATGAGCAACAGCAGAATCTTGATCCTAAACTGAAACAGATTACTAAAATGGAGAAGGGTACAGTATTGTACCAGGGTTCAATTGAAACAGTTTATGAACGTGTCCAGTAACTTTTGAAAGGCATCTTTTGTCTTCTTTCAATGAATAAACTATCTGGAGCTTGTAAATGTCCATTGAAAGAGTATTAACAGATATACTGGAAAATATGACTGCATTACCTTTTTTTATGAATTGCTCTTGTTTTTTTCCTGTTGTTACTTGTAAGTACATCATATACATTAAGTGTACATGTATATAGCCATACATAAATCGTGTGTATTTAGCACTGATTATAATTATGCTTAATGACCAGTTAGAAAATAGGCTTACATTTCCCATCTAGCTTGGTACTATTACCAACTCTACCTGGTCCTAATAACTGCAACACTTATGTGTACATCTAACTTCATATAGGATAGTCTCTCTCTGTTATATTTTTCTTTCTTTCTTCTCTGATATTGTCTGAAAGATCTTATTTTTCCACGTTGTCATAATTCTATGTATATATATGTGCGTGTGTGTATGTGTGTGATCATTCTGATAAAGTTTATCGCTATTTACAGTGTATGTTCTGTTGTATGTTTCCAATATACTTTTGTATCTGTTGTGTATATTATGTGTTTGTATGCATTCCATTATGTTGTTGTTATGTCCTAAGTTTTTGCATATGTCTTTTTATGTGTATGTAAGTGTATGTACATGAATATCATGCTTGTATTTGTCACTATGTATATGTGTGTGTCTGTATTACTTTTCTGAATATATTATTTGCATATTGTGATCACCATATGCATCTATCTTAGGTGCATCAAAATGTAGACATACTTAATTAGCATAAGATCAAGAAACTTACAATGTCCATGCATTTCTAATGTATAAATGCTTACGTTTCAATAACACAATTACACTGCATCACACGAATAGACATATACATACATACTTTGAGTGAGTATTCCTCAACCACAAGTCATTTGTATCTTTACACATACTAATGTACATACATGGTCAACTAAATCCAACATATTTATGTACACGGAGCTTGTATCAGTATGAGTACATGCACAGCCATCTGTTTGCTTATATTTTAATAAACATACTTTAGAGAATTATATGATCTCAACTCTATGTAAGCTATGATACAAAAATTAACTTGGCTAAAAACTGATAAAACATTATTCTATGCTTATGTGTGTTTGATATATATGTTCTGAGAATGCTACAGATACAAATCAACATGTTGAAAAATAGAGTACATTTTTGTTCATCAAATATTGATTAAACGTTTTTCAGAATTACTTTTATCATTTGTTTTAAAATTGTCTAGTTAATAAGTTTTTCCTTCTATCTATATATATCTAGCTACAGATTTAGGTGTATAAAGATTTATTCATAGATTTCAAAATACAAACTTATATAGTTGTATATCCATACACGTATTTGAATACATACCTATGGAATAACTATATGATACCACAACATTTACAACAAGAAAATTCAGATATATTGCTGTTTTGTATCATTGATATTCAGTAATACCTCGGATTGCGCTCTAGATATATTCCTTAAAAATGCTATGCTGAATGAAAGCATGGTATATTGAGTCATTATAACATAGCATAAATAGATGTTTTTCCTCAGCAACAGAGACAAACTTGCAGTTGCAGGCCATTTCCCATTCACTATAGGTGAAAAATTGTGTGAACTTGTGGATACACAGCAAATTTTGCTAGAAATTAGGGTTTATATGGAAGTATGTAGGAGTGTGAATCATAGTTTCTTACATGTTAGCATGCAATTATTATCAGACTGTAAATAGTGCTATCCTATAGAAAATATTGTGCTAGCAATCATTTTAAATTATATGATGTTGTTGAGCCACAACAAAATGGAATTGATAAGTGCTGGGTATCTAATCTGGTAACTACTTTCTACAGCTGCTTAAATTTCACTAGGTGTTGATATAGATATCAATACATGATAAATTATTGTGCACGTGTACATATTTATTCTAATATGCCCGGCACATAAATGTTACAATCAACCGTTCTTTCAGAGACTATCTTTTATCATCATTTATTTTAGAAATTTAACATTACCAATGTAATTACCTGCAGGTGGTTATCCCAAGCTGTACAAAACCTATGGTTGTAAAACCTTGTGATGTTTTATAGCCATAGGCTCCATATAGCTCAGGATAACCACCTGCTAGAGTTAAATACTTGAAGCCTACAACCATTTCTTGGTGTAGAACACAATTGTCTGGAAGAAACATTGTGACAAAAAGGTTAAGCAAATTTTTATTGTTTATAAGATATAAAAAAGAGTGCTATAGTGAAGAAGCACTATATGGGACAGTGCTGAGCAGAGTATTACTGTATTTACTCCTACTTTTCTACTTGACTTATCTTCTGGTAATTACTTTTATGCAACTCAATTCACTTGACCTTTATAAGTGCTGTACAGATTCTTTTAGATTTAACATTACCACTAACACTAATATAGTATGAATTACAATGTGTTCATCCATCGAAAGGTGTAAATTGTTGAACAACTGACTATACAAGCTTTCCAGGCCTATTTGTTGACTATTTTTTAAAAATTTGTACTCATTTCTTTACCAAATTTTACTTTGGAGGCTAAAAAAAAAGAGTACATTCAATGTTACTTGTTGACTGTTATGGCGTGATTGTTGGTACTCTTCATGCATCATGGAATCAACTGTCTTCAAGATCCCTCTTAGATAAACTAGAATGAATATTGCCTTTTGAAAAACTTATCTAATAAGACAAAGCAGCAGAGCATGATTATTTTAGCTTTTTCCAAGTTTGGTACATTCTATTAATGTAACAAAAATTGATTGAAATATTCTTCACTCATTGTAAAAATTGAATACTACCTTTGAACTATTATAATTGTTACATTTAGCTGTGATTTTTATATACCAATCTAACAACTATTATAGAATAGAGGTAGTATTTCAAAAGTATACATGAAGACATAATCAGGCATTTTATTTTTTGATAGCCTGGAAAATTTTTGTTATCTACTTTATAGACTAGAATAAACTTATTTACATTTTAATAGATAGTTTACAAGGTATATAGAATGCTATTGGAGGATTATGTCAAGCAACACTTAACAGATAAAATAGAATGGCTGTCAATGCCAAGGCAATGCTTAGGGAGGAGGCTATTGGGAAACATTCTCTTGGGCCCTCAAACGCTTTGTAAATAGTACTTCATCTACTGCGTTTTTACTCACATTATACAATAACAGTGATATATGCATGTGTACATACATGAATTTCATAAATGATAATTCAGTCTTTGGGGTCGTTTTAAGTGATAGTGCATGTCTATTTATTATGAACTTTCTTTGTTTATCATATCTCACTAAATGTTTGAAGGGTTTCCTTGAGGAGCCAAACCCCTGGGTCCCCAAATCTCTGGCCATGCCACTGTGTCAATGTAAGAGATGCTTTTGTATTTGCCAATGAATAATCCTGTGGAACTGACACAGTGCAGTGTTACTTAACTTCTAATTCTAGCAGGTAGTGATGATGCAAGAGCAGGACCTATGAAAGGCAGGTGCAGCTGATGCATCGCACTGGGGCCAAGAGGTCTAAGAATTTCTGAGAGCTGAATATCAAAACTTCAAAAAGTAGATACAATATGTTGATTGGTAAAATAAGATACCTATCATTTACTGGTGAGTGAAGATAGTATGGTATGGTAAAAGAATTATAGCTGATGAAAACAGGATGACTAAAAGACAAGGGTATTGATGCTGCGGAGACAGGGCTAAAGCAGCTCTGCACCACTTTAGAACTTTCCTCTCCAATGCCCTGGACAGAAGTTATAACTGTCAACTAATCTTGGATATAAGAAAATCTTTGTTTATCAGTGTTTAGCAAATAACCGATCATTTCAGCATATTCTAGTGAAAGTATGGTATTGGTCTTGATCGTGTGTGTGTATGTGCATGAATAAAAGATAATCTGTGTAAAGTATGTCAGTTCCATTTCTGTAAACCCTATGGAGGAGATACTCCCCACAAAAAAGAAGAAATCTTTGAGGTTGTTTTTCTCCCCATTTGTAGTACTATTGATTGTATATTCATTAGGATTTTTTGCCAATTACTGGTAATTAGGTTACTTTGCATTTCAGCATAAAGGATTTTTTTCTAATAAAAGGTGCATTTCCTAGAAGGATCGCTTCATTTTTTAAAATCGGTCTTGTAAGAAATGTAAATCATTTAAGATTAATTTTGGTAATCACAGATCACTTTTATATATTGAATATGCAAGTTGAAATGTTGGGTTTTTGGTAAATTCATTCAAATTTAGGAAAATTGAAGGTTTAATCAATAGCAATATATATGTATCCATGAGATATGATATAAAAGAGTATTTAGAACATACCATGCTGAGAACAAGTATGAAATTATCCAAAATTCTAAACACCATAACTTTAATACTTGTAGTAAGAGATCGAAATGAAAAAAATACAGTGTTCCCTTATCTTGTTTTTATTCTTTTTTATTATTTGGGGGGGGGGACTTTCAATCAAGCAGTTAACATTTTTTATTGTTAATCATTAGAAACAATCCTCTAGAAATAAAAAATTCAAGTACAAACACAAGAAAATATTTCTGTCTTCTATTAATTATGCAGAAGACAGTAACAGTATTGCCATTTTTGTTAAATTAACTATGATTTAAGGAACTCATTTGTAATGATTTTTTTAAAGAATCAAATTTTTTTCTCATTCATGACTTCTTTCACTTCATTCTATTTTCTTCGGCAATATTTGTTTGGAAACCCCTTTGTGATCCATGTCTTCTTTCCTGCTTGTGTGCTATTCTACTGAATGGTGTCTCCTGGTCTGTCCTCAGATCAAGCTCATCGTTATTACATCATTTTCCCTGCATCTGTGCATGATAATAAAAAAAAGAGAAAAATACTCAAAGTTTACCATCCTCTCACTTGCTTTCTCTAACATCTACTCACTCAAGTTCCTTGAGCTTCCTTGTCTAACATTTATGCTTCACTTCCACACTAACCCAAAGTTGTACTCACTTTAACAAACCAAGTTTTGGTTTTCTTTTTTACTGTTTGATATTCTAAATACTAAGAAATAATCTTTTTTTAAACTCCTGACAACTATTGTGTGGTGAAACAATGGAATCACCAAAAATAAACCTTTAAAAAAAGGAAAGAAAGAAGAAGGACAATTATAATCATATATTTTAAACTGTATGTTTGAAGACTTCCCAACCTGTTCAAATGTAAGGATGGAGTTTGTAATTTAAAATCAAATCTTTAGCTTCTATAAAACATTCATAGATTTGTAAAAAGTAATCTGAAAAAAAAATTTCTGGTTTACCGATCAAAGATCCAGTAACGTTTCTGTTCCTTACTGACTATAAAATGTGTGAGTAAATAAAATTTTTGACAATAGATAAGCATTTATGAGATCATATCAGAGCTGGCACTTCACACCTGGCAATCCCCTTGGGTCCTAAAATCTAGGGGTGCCACACAAATTTTGTATTACTTACACAAAATTTCTTAATCCAACAAAAATGCAAAAACTCACAATAAAGAGAGCTGAGTGGCAAAGACTAACGATAATAATGATCAATAAAAAACATTTTTTGGAAGTATTTCATCCAAAGAATGGAGTAATTTCATTCTTAGAGGAAACAACATTTTAAGTTGAAGTGGATTTTGCATCCTCTCCTCGCTCATCCCCTATGTCATCCTCCACCTTCACCTGTCCCTGTTGGTGTGGGACATAGGTGGATGGAGAATATGATTAAAATTTTAAATTTCCAAAGTTTCTTCTAGAATTAACTTTATATCAGGAGGTAATTTTAAAGTAAGAATAATAAAACTGCAAAGTGCTCGTTTAACCTTAAACAATTAAAAACTGATTTTCTGAAAATGAAATTCTTTTATTACTAGATTAAAGTGGGATATTTACTCAATTTTATGCTTGTAGAAATATAATAAAATCCTTCTGGATGATCAGTTGAGAGAAACATTCAGAACATTTATCTTGATTGCTGGAATTCCATTCTTTTTTTCACCAGGAAAGCACACAAAACCATGTGCGGATTCAGGGCGCAAGGTTCAGACTCAGTATTGATGAGCCTGGCCTACTAACTATTACACTATAACTGGTACTGGTTTCGAAATAGAGCGCCCATAGTAACATGATGGTAAACAAGCTCTTTTTGCGTGTCAGTTGTAAGTGTACTGAGTTCACTATCAACTCATTACCCAACGTGATTTTGTGTGAGACTAAGCTAAGCATAGTGAATAACTATATCTTTAAGGTTCTCTTATTGAAAACTTTTGTAGATGCAGATGTTTCTCCAATTCCCAAGTATTTATAATGATGTTTATAATTATTCATTTATATTTATTGACAATAAAATCTTCCTTGAATTTTATTAATTTTGATTTTGGTTCAAATAATCTTTTGGAATCAGTTTATGATGACTTTATTTTTAAGTATTTTATTAGGTAAGAAGCAAATAGGTAATACAGTGAGCCATAGCTGGACTGTCTCAAATAATGCAGTACGATTAAAAGATTCGGTAATAACTATAGCAGATTGTTACTTCTATATCTCAAGCTGATCTAAAACCGCAAGATTTTTCTCAATGGTAATTTTGTATTAATCCTAACAGAAAATCCTATTTGTTTCATTAAGTTTAATTTAATAAATACTAATGACTCTATTGGTATGATAGTAGAACAATACCTTGAATAGTGCTGATTTGGATGTAGTATGTTTAAGGCATTGCTATACAAATTCGTTTATTTAAGGAAAAGCTGAAAAGAAAAATTATAAAAACTTGAACAGTATAATTTGGAATGGTACAAAAAAATGTGGAACAAATTAAGTGCACTAATCAAGATATACCTGTACATTTGTGGATTTAAAGACTCCTGTTATTTGATATTTTTTTTTAACTGAGCTGTAACAGGCATTATAAAAATAAATTGAAGTTTCTTCAAATAATTGTATCTACATAAGTAACCCTTAGATAAATTTGTGGAAGTCTTCAAACAGAATAAGTACGTACAGGAATTCAACAGAAATTCATTCAAATTCTTGATTTTCATTTTTTTCATATTTTTCTTCAACTTTTTTTAGAGTTTTCTTTCTGATATATTTTTCTATCAATAATTCTTTTTGTGTCAGTTTTAAATTATAAATTTCTATTTATTTTCCTTTTGTTTTTTCTATCTTCAAATATTTTTATACTGTTAAATTAAAGACATGATGTGTGTGAAGAAAGGTATGTATTAGTATCTGTACCTATAAATTGATGCAAATATACATATACTTAACAGACAAGATGTAAGACACAAAAGTTTCCTAAAGGATCATGAGATTCTTCTAAAATATTTTCCATTATTTATGTAAAGTTGGTAAATCTAAAAATGAGATATATTCACGAAAAGATATAGGTATTGTAAGTTTTCACTGACTTGCTTGGGGAATGATGATAGGCATAGCTTAGTTAATGGGTTAATCAAGTCTCTTACTTAACCCATTAACTGCAAATGATGGGAATTTCTGTCGTAGCAGTTCTGTAGCTAACTCAATAAAATTCCCATTTTATAGTGATTGATGATAAATCACTTCTATCTGTGAGTCAGACCTTCTACTTGCAATAGATATCTTGTGATGGATTATCTAGCAATGGACAAGGGATTTTATCTTGCAATCGATAATTATTCTTCACCACCTTCCACAGTTAATTGGTTGAACTCACTCAGAAGACTTCTTAGTTCAAACTAACTTCAAGGCTTCATTATTATTATTATCCCATTTTGGACAATTACAGAAATGCACAGCTTCAAAGTATAGGTTCATTATCACAATATGTTTCTCAAATGATTTGGTGTCCATGCATGCATTTAGCATTTAAGTGAAGACTGTAAGATCCAGATTTCAATTTTCAAAACTAAATTGATTGGGCCTGATAAAATCAAATGAAAACTCAATTTTATTTGAGTTTTCAAGTAAGCTTAACCAAAAATCAAAGGTCTTCCCATGCGACAAGGCATCTTAAGCATTTTTTTTAATAATGCATAATCTACTCAATTCATTGTTTCTATAGCAATCGTAGATTTTTCTTGGGACTTGAGTGCTGGCCTGACACTTGGTTCACTCCATTACTCAACCAGGCTTGGGAGTAGCTGTGGTGACAGCCAAGCTGCGGGGGGGGGGGGGGGGGGTCAGAGTAACTTACAGAGCTCCAACTGCCCTGCTATTTACCGGTAGCTTCAAGGAGAAGTGGACTCGTGCCTTTTCCAAGAGCATCAGTGCAAATCGAATGTAAGCAGTCGTTGATGAAAGTTGAATTCAATTTTCCGATTTTGTCTTCTATGCCAGTAACCATTACACAACTTTGCAAGAAAGCATTGAACATTCAAGTGATTTCTCTATTCTCTAAGTTCTTTATCCAAATCATCGGTTAAAGAAAATGAAATATATCACATGAAATTGTATTCAATTCTGTATTATAAAAACTGATCGACAGCAAGGGATAAGCAAGTCGAGTTCAAGACATTTAACATTCACTTCACACTAATGTATCTGGGAAAGGCATTTATTTATCTCTTTCCCCCTGCCAACGTGTAATGGGCCAGCATGGTAGGGTAAGACCCTTCACCGACTCTTACTAAGGTTGATTAGAGAAAAATGTCAACCTCACCATGAAAACTGTAAAAGGTTTTTGAACAAAAGTGCAAAGCATTATCAAAACTGGCAAAAACGAGAATTACAATTTTATTTGATTCTATTGCTATGTACGCATTATGTATATGAGCAAATTTAGTAACTATTTATTTACATAAATGAAAATTCTTCATGATAAAGAGGTATTTGCTTTTTGTCTAGTTTAGTATTGTCAAAAGATACTTTCTTACAAAAAACTATCAGCCCCAAATTTAAAACTGTATTACTAAAATGTATTCAGTTATCATAACAGTCTTTAACGATAATGATTAATGACTCAGAACCAGAAGAATCAGGAAAAAGAGTGGTGTTCAGATGTCGTAATTTTGTCATTTGTTCTAACTTTGATCTAGGCCAGTGGGTTTCACGCTTAATTGTATGATGATATACAAAGAAATATACTTGACTTGACCATGCAAACCACCCATAAAAATGAATGGAATTTGACAAAAACATTCCAGTAGTGAAAGACTGTAACTTTAATACCAGCATACTGATATATATAATGATTAGCCCTATTTTTCTTTTCATTTGTCACTTAAGAGATTCAGATCTTACAATATCTACTCATAAAACCACTAGATTAGAAACTATGTGGTGGAAGCAGGACACAATACCCATACAGGCCAGATTCAAGGCTCAAAATACGTGTTTGTGTATTTGGAAAAATTTATTTGGCACACCTAAGAGACATTTGTGGTACACAGTTCGAGAATGTCTGATCTATGGATATAGAGGCTGTAAAGTTTTAATATTTTTCTAACATTAACTCTGAGATTTATAGGGGTAAAGTTGAGTGGCATATCATTGTAAGGAATAAATTCAATCGGCTGATAATTTGTCTTACATCTAGTCTCATAGAGTATATGTATGGTAATCGATACCTGAAAAATCTTTAGAGTTAGGCACATGTTTACTATTCTCTCACACATTTGTACTATGATTATTAGGATTAATTTTTTTTTATTTTCTTAGAAATATTTTGTTATTTTTTCCTTTTTATTAATTTTTATTTTATATAATTTTTTCTACATTGAATGGCATTTTCTTTATTTTCCTAGTAAGTGATCACATAAACATGCATATATATATATATATATATATATATATATATATATATATATATATATATATATTACAGTTAGAAGTGAAACCCCTTAATGTTTGTGAAACCCCTTAATGTTTTAAGAATTTTGTGAAATCTCAAGTCTCATAATCAGTGTGGTAACTGATTATTACCACTGTAATGAGTTTGATCTTCACTGGGTGTCCCTCTACTGTGGCTTTGTATCAAACTAAGCTGCATATATACTGTATATACTGAAGTAGAGTAAACATGATATTTCCCAAGTTTGACTCGTGGCTACAGTAGTGAGGCACACATTGAGGATCAAACTCATTACAGTATTAATAGTCAGCAGCCCAAGCTTGTCAGCTATTACTACCCTGATTTTAAAACTAGGGATTTCATGAAAATACTTAAATCTTGAGGAATTTCACAAAATCATTAGTTTCATGATCTTACTGTAATATATATATATATATATATATATATATATATATATATGCATGTACATATGAAAAAGAAAGCAAATCTTTTCTCTCTCTGTCACTCTTTCACTTTCTTTCCAACAACAAAATCAGAACATATTGCCATCTTCTTTATTTTTTTACCAGCAAGGAGAAAATAAATCGAAAGAGCCTTCGTCATCGCCATCATCATCACCACCACCACCACCACTACCACCACCATCATCACCATCTGAGGATGAAGAGGAGGAAATTCATGAGGACGATGAACATGGCCCTACCAAGAAAATGTTGGAGAGTGTTGATACATGAAGGGCTGATAACTCATCTAAAATAAACATTTTGTGTTCCACACATACATACCTTCCATAAAACAAAAACAATGTTTTCTTCAAAAGGACTCCGGAGCTTGAACACTTCAAACCAGTGTTTTAGCAGTCCCTAGAAATTTCTCTTCTTGTGCAATATACACTCTCATGCATAAACTATGAAGATGCAAATTTGCAATTATTATAAATATGTGTATATGTAAGTGTATTCCAGAGTGGACATGGTGTGTATATGTGTATGTATGTCAATATGTATGAATAGAAACCAACGAACTGGAAATATTTATGGAACACACACCAAACTAATGAATAAACTGAATGGAAATAGAAATGTCTTGAAAAAAATGAAGATACTGGGAAAAACAAATTGACGTAATATTTGTTCTTATTTAATCTTTTAAAGATGAACAATAAATATCCTATCAGAATATGAAAGAATTATTTAGCGTGTGGTGAGAAACACTCAAGTTTCATGGCTTGTCCATAACAAAGGCGACCCACCGAGCCATCACTGGCTGTCTCCACCTCCCCATGACACCCCACAGTACACGTGGAAAATGAAAAAATAAAAAACGAATATCGCAAAATAAAACTTCGACCCAACTTGAACTTCGAAGGCCAGTTTTTATGGTCATCACCACTGCTCAACTTCAAAGATATATATGAAGGCATAACAAGGAAGAAATTTGAAAAAACATCATGTAAAAGACAATAATTGAGAAGACAAAAAGCAACTTTCAGATTGTTTCCATCTTATTTCTAGAAACATTCACAGACACATAAAAAAAAAAACAATCCTAAAAGAAATCAATTCTGCAGATATTTCAAAAAATGTTTCCAATCAAAAATTAATCCTTGTTTTTATTTTTTTTCTATTTTTCGTTGTGTTTTTTAATCCAAAAGATATTTTGAAGAATGTTCATATTTCAGCCCTTCTCCTTCCACTCTGGCCAACCATCCTGTAAATGGAAACCCTACTTCTTAATATCATACTCTGACCATCATCCCTCCTTTTCTATATCATACCCTGACCATCACCTCTCCTTCTCTGTATCATACTCTGACCATCACTCTTCCTCAGCTACAACCATTTCTTCTTCTTCCACAAGTTCCCACTTGCTTTTCTTTTCTTCCTTCTCACTTATACTATGATATGTACACTTTCAATCCCCTTCTTTTTATTTAAAAAAAATATCTTAGATAATTCAAACTTCATCCAAATTATATTGATTATTTTGTTTGTGAAATTCTTTTCATTTCTACCATGGACATTTTGTTAACACTTCTCTGGGAGTTTTTTTTCAACAAGATTTTTGAACATTTGAATTGTTAGTATTGTAACAACTGAAAATTTAATTTTTTTTTCTTTTTTATTTGGGAGAGAAACATTTTTTTGGTTTTTGTTATGATGTTTCATTTTTATTATATTTCTATTGATATTTGTATATATTTAATGTTTACTTTGATTGGTTTTATTCATTCTTTAATTTTGTATCCCCAATTTTATTTAATGGATTCTTTTCAATTAAACACTCTTTTAACACTATCATAGCAAACTGTTATAACAATGAACTATTTTAAATTCTGAATTTAGAATAAAAACAATTTGTCTGAATTTCTGAGATGAAGAATTATTATCAATATACATTGATTCACTCGGACAAATGTCATCTCAATTTTGGGTGTTGTACCCTTTGCCTTTTTTAGGTGTCTGTTCCAGTTGATAAATTTCTAGGAAATTTGAACCGAATGCTTTGTTCCATCCATGGGGGTACATTGTTCTCATTCTGTGGACCATATTAAAGGATATCTCGTATCAGTTAATACTTTCTATTTTGGCTGATAAACTCAAATGAGATATCCTCTGAAATGAACAGCAGAATTAAAAACAATTTAACCCCATGGATTGAATAAAGAATTTGGTTTGAAATTCTCAGAAGTTTACCAACTGACAGACACCTGAAAAAGGCTGGAGGGTACAATTAGGTTTTAATTTGGGTCAAACAAATGCATTTATTCATATTTTTACCATATTTGGTGGGGGGGAGGCAAAAAATAAAATTAGTGAAATAAGTTTGATTACAATTATTCTTTCAAATCATCTATTTTCAAAGTAAGATAATTATTTTTAGACTATTTTCGAACAGTGTCATAAAATGAAATTCTATCATAATGTCCATATTCAAGGTTGGCGCAAAATTTTCATGCACCTTAGGTAGGCAAGACTTGAAATTTGTGTAAGGATTTCCTGCACCTTGGGCAAGACTAATTTGCACCCCCAGTTGTATTTTGACAACTATTTTTCTAGTTTGGTGTGCGTGCGCCCCATAGACCTTTGCGTCCTAGGAAACCACCTAGGTTTGACTAATGGATGGGCCGGTTCTGTCCGTATGGAAACTGTTTTGCATGTGCGGAAAAAAGCATTTATGTTTGTTATCTGAAACTTTCACACCTTACCTAAACTATTCAGATATGGACATATTTAAAATCCAGAAATTCTATTGATATATTCATATATGTGCACAAATCAAGGTAGGTGTATTTACAAACATATACATTCTAGCTTATGCAAAGAATTTTGTGTATAAAGGTGTAGAGAAATGTATAAATACGTATATAGACTTATTTTATGTACAAACCAGCTTTTCTATTATTGTGATACTCTTTATATAATACACAATTGATAGCAAAGCATTATTTTGTGTATACAAATTTACAAATCAGAAAAACATCTACATCTTCTAGTTTTTCAGGATATCATTTTTTATAGCAGCCAGGAATGTGTGTTAAATATCAACTAAAATTAATAATTCTGAGACTTATAGTTTATCTACAGTGATTGGGAGAAATCATTTTTGAAATTTTGTTTCATTAAAGTATAATTTCAACATCCCAAGTCTTACTGTCACAACGATAACATATACATATATATATATTTATGTATATATACATATAATATGTTCTTCTGTTTCGGGGAGGAAATGAAGAAATACTCTCTGTGATTGCCTGTTATGACACAGTTCATTCCATATAAATGAAGATTTCACTAGAAACTATCCTATAATAGAGATTTTTGCAAATAAGAGAAACTTTAACCTCAAGCTATTTTTGTCTTCTAAGCCAGCGGTTCTCAAACTTTATTGTATGATGGCACTCCAATTGGTATATATTACACTATTATTAGGATATGAAACTTCATATATATATATATATATATATATATATATATA
Source organism: Thysanoteuthis rhombus (assembly GCA_963457665.1). Taxonomy (NCBI): domain Eukaryota; kingdom Metazoa; phylum Mollusca; class Cephalopoda; order Oegopsida; family Thysanoteuthidae; genus Thysanoteuthis; species Thysanoteuthis major. The sequence continues at coordinate 47,607,623 of OY735213.1, forward strand.
TATATATATATATATATATATGTAATGTATATTTTATAGTAATCTCGAACCATACTGTGAGTTGACATAATTTAAAAATGAAATGAATTAGATGAAAACATCTCAGTAGACAATGAATTAAACTTTTATGTAAGCCTACTAATATACATAATCAACACCCCTTTTCCTTTCATCATCTCAAAAAAGGTTGAGATATCACAAAATCTACTGATAATGCAGATTCATTATTCTGTAGTGGAAGCGGGACAGACATAAAATATTTTCTGGATACGTTCAAGACCTGAAATACATGTTTGTATATTTGCAGCTCACTTGCGAGATAGCAAAAGCTACACACCATGTATATTTTTTTCATCATTGTCTCCATGAGACAAAATTTAATATCATTATAGATATATATGAACAGAAATTTACTATCAGTTGCTGGCAAGTTTGTCACTCGAAAAAAGCTCTGAATAGGTAACTGATGATGAGCTTTTTCATTTCATTAAACTTACATTCTTGTCTGAACCAGAGCTGGTGCAAGGGTTTCATGTGCAATAGGTGAGACTTGTACCCTTGATTGTATTCTAATGACAATTTTTTTCAGTTTGGAGGATCTCTGATCCCTTGGCAATTGTCAAGGTTCATGTAATGGCAGGTCCATCACTGGTCTTAACAGAATTATCATCTGCTTGATTGCAAGAAATTTTCTTCCTTATGGACAGTTTCTATTACCATAACATGAGGCACTCTGGGCTGTCTTTTAGACTCTACTCTCCAATGACTAGTTGTTGAAATTTATTTTTAATTCATGTAGTCTTTTGGCTTAGCTAACTATCTTAACTCACAAGACATACACAACCAAAATGATGGACAGATTGGCTGGATCAATTTTTTAAAGCCTTTTAACAATGTCATTATTTATCTCTGTTATTGGATAAATGTTTTGAGGTAGGAATTTTCAAAGACTGCATATACTATTATGAATTTTTGACTATTATTTACCTATATCACAAATTTTTTCACAACTCAACTCTGTCAATCTACAACAGTGAGTAAACAATGTGAATCAAATATAAATAATAAACTCTTGGTGAGACTCAAACTCCCGTCCCTTTGTCAGAGGGAAACCAAGATTAATGCACTTGTTGCTATACCAACTTATTTGGCTCGCAGAAATCCGAATCAAACTTTTAAACCTACTCTCTACTGAGATATCCCTTGTGCCAAATTAATTTGGTTTCTGTACTGGTAGTATAAGTAATGTAATTATTTTTTTTTTTAATTTAAAAAGAAAATAATTGCTTTACTGATTCTACTAAAACTAAGTAGATGGTAAGAAGAGAGAAAGTACAAAAAAAAGTTAAGCTAGGTAGTTAAATAAGAGGGTAAGAAGTGAGAACTAGAAAAAAAAGTTAAGGTAGTTTGTTTAATAGGAGGGTAAGAAGTGAAAACCTGGAAAGAAAGTTAGGTAGTTTATTGAGGAGATAGGAAGATTTTTACTAATGAAACCAACCAACTTTTGTATAACATTTAGATAAAAACATGGATAGACAAGGAGGACTGGACTGATAATATGGAAGATAAGGGAGAGAATGAGAAAATACAGGCATAGAGTGAGAAAAAAGTAAAGGTATAATATAATTGATAATCTTAGTTGTTAAGATCCATGGAATTTCTACAGTTTTAGCTTATAAATAAATAATATATTTCTGGATTGAGAATAGATTGAAAAGAAATCACATGATTTTTATATGGCTGCTATACATATGATATTTTGAAACACAAGCACTAAATATTTATCATTAGTGTTTTGAAAAAAAACCCAAGAAACCTGTTGATAATAGGATTTCATGACTTCATTGAACAAACCACCTAATTGACTTTTCTTATTCGTGAAATTACAAAATCTATAATTCAGTCATATAGTCGACATTATACTTATACTCTGAATGATAAAATGCAAAATATTTTCCCGGATTATTTTTTTCTTGCATTTTCCCTAAAAAAATCCAGTGAATAAAAAAAATTCAAGCTAAATTAGTTTGAAAGATGCAAACCTTTTATGCAGAATATAATGATCAGTATTATTATCAAGGGCTAAAATTTTGTTTATATCTTTTGTAATTAGACTGGCCATCGATATTAATTGCAGCTATTTACTAAAGAATTTTTTTTTTCATTTGCTTCTCTTGTTAAATATATTCCTGGTGCTGTTGTATGATATTATATTTTACTAATCAAAGGATGCTTTAAATAACAATAATGCAGTATTGAATGAGTTTTACCTTTTTCTTCAAAAATATTTTTCACAAAAAAAGGTATGGGGCTGTACTTCAAATCCCTTTGTCCACTGGGTTATTGGAAACCTGCAACACTTGACAACTGTGATGGTTAAAAATTATAAGGTATGATGTATGGTAGCATTCTTTATCTGCACACACATAAACACACACAACTAATATATATATATAATCATTTTCTCACTCACTGAAGAGGAAGCCCTCCCTCATCCCAACACGGATGTCTTGTTACATCATGGTTTTGACAAAGGGTACTTGCCACACTCAGCGTCAGGTTTGGTCAGGGTTTTTTGTCTGGGACCCTCCTTCAAACTGGTTGCTTCCCAAGGCTGAAAAATCCAGTCTATTCTGCAATTTTACCCATACCTGGAGGGGGGAAAGAGATGTATTCATAATTTTCCCAAGGGCGTTAGAGCAATGTGAACATAAACAGCCTCAGCCAGATTTTGAACTTGGCTTGCTGATTCCATTGTTTGCGCCGTTAACCATTATGCCACTTATACCTCCTATATCTATATATATATATAATGATTTGCTGTCAGTAGCAGGGTTTATTTTTTCATGAGTGAGCCCAAAATGCATTAATTTTTGGATGATTATTTCTCCTTCTAGAAAAGTCGATGTTGACAGCCCACAACCACTTACCAATGAAAGAATTTAAAGATATACCTTGGCCAACAATAAAATTTTCTATTAATCTGCTATCCCTACTTGTATATAAAATCATGGATTCATTGAACAAAAGCTTTTTCTTAATACTCTAGATAATTTTGAGGAGCTCTCGGTAACATATAAGTTATTCAATTTTCATTTAACTCAACAAAATGTAGAGGTTTTTCTTGAATTTTCAAAGGAAACAGAAATATATATTCTTTTGCTGTTGTAAAATATCTTAATTATGTTATTTGTCCCAAAATATTTCATGCATGTTTCAATGTAAATACAGTGCAATTAAAAACTATGATTATATTTTTTAGCTACAAAATTACATTTATGAATAGATTTCTCAATTGTAAAATGAAATGCTTATTGCCTGATCAGTAAATCCATAATATGCTCATTTTTTTTTACTTGTTTCCCTATAATATAAGAATATTTGGTACAATCTTATTTCTGTGGTTCTGTTCAAAACGCAACTCCTCATTGTTTCAGCTAAGATAAATAAATTTTATTGCAACATAATTTTTTAAAACAAACATTTCATAATCCGCCACTAACAATAATCAAAACAGGTATCATAAGTAATGATAATAAACATTTCTTCTTGCTTCTTTTTAAAACAAACTTTAAACTATAAGAGACTATAAAGTGAGCAAATTAAAAACACTCAAAGAAACAAATTGAAACAATTTAGCTTAATCAAGCAAACAAACAATTTAGTTTCATCAAACAAAAATTACATTATTTTGTGTTCTTTGTTTGAATGAGTTGAATTTTTGTTCTTTTGATCAAATTGTTTGTTAAGGTTGCTATGAAATTTTTGTGCAATTATTACTGAAACTTGAGCATTATGAAGGCTAAGTATCCAAGTCCCCACATTGTGAACATATCCGATAGATATCAGAATTAGAACAAATGCTACACTTTGCTCTTAGCTAAAAGGCTTAGAAGCTACATTTCAAATCAGACCACAGGAATAAGATTATACCAATTAATCTTTGTAAATGGTTACTTCTGATGAAACCGATAATCTTGATTTCTCTTCATATTTTTGATGTAGTTACATTTTTGTGTAGAGATAGATGAAAAATTTTGTAAATAGAAATTTATAGACCCTAAATAAGGTAATAATCTATTAAACTGTTGTCCTGACACATTTTATTTAAATATGCTTAGAAACAAAATTTTTAAACAATTATAATGAAATCATATTTTCGAGTAAATATTATACCACGAGTTTCAATATACATTTATTCTCTATGCAGTTGTAATTTAAAATTGAACCCTGGTAAAAATAAATTGAATAAATTAACCCTTTCTAGTGAACATATGAAAGAATAATTTTTGAAGATATTTTTTGATGCTACATATTTTCCTAAAAGAATTGCCACTTCAAGTTGCAATTATTTTTGTATGCAAATACATTTTAAGTAGAATTTTCCATGAAATAAAAATTCCTATTCTCATAACTAAAACCACTCTTGAAATATTTTCATGGATTTCTTTAATGAAAATATACTGAAAAGCTTTGTTAAAAAAAATTTATACTAAAATAATGTACTGTAGTAAAACGGTATAGTTTTTAACTGTAATTTTTTCTAATATTGCATTTAAAGGAGATTTTTCTTGTTTATAGAAAAAAATAATTGAGAATACATGCAAAAAGTGCACTTCAAAGCTATTTTCAGAGACTGTCTTATCTTTGTAACATAATAGGAAAAAACTTTGTAAACACTTATTTTTAACGACAAATTTCTCTTTGAATTAATCAGAATATCTTCCATTCTCCAACTATTTTTTTATAAAATTAACTTCTGGAGTAAAATTCTCACTGAAAATAGAACCATAACCTAGCATCATTTATTCCCTCGTATAACAAAATACAGGGAGATGCTTTACAATGACCTGTTACTTGTACTGGAATTGTACCATACTTTTCTTAAATAAATGCTTAAGAAGAGAAGTTGATGGATGACAGGACAAAAGCATCCTGGACAACTATGTCCCTGTCGAATGTATCCCAGTCATTGGTGTCCCAGGACATTTAAATCTATCTTTTTTTTGCATCCCAGACATTTGTGTCCTTATATATATATTTCATACTAGATGCGATTTTTTTTTTTTGTCCTGAACATTTGTATACCAATATATGTATATTTCATATCATATATAATTTTACATATTTGTGTGATCTTTTTTGTCAAAAATGTTATTATTCATCAAAAAAAGGATTGTAGAATGCATTATATGTATTAAAAAATTGAATTTATTAGTCCAAACTCAAAAATATGCAATGTTATGAATAACCCCTTGTAAAAAAAAATTAATTTGTCTTCAGGATTGTAATGTGCAATTAATAATTGAAGGTGCTTATCGATAATCTTCGGACCACAAAGATATACAACTATTTAAAATTTACATCTAATATGAAGTATGCATATATTGGGACCAAAAGATAACTCAGATGTAAATGTCTACAGACCCCAATGATGAGGACACAGTTGTTGAGGATGCTAATGTGCTGGTACCAAACTAATGATTTCGTTTATGCTTGTTTGTCTCGATGTATGTTCGTTTATGTAATGATCAAATCCACAGAACCAATTTTTTTAAAAAACAAGAAAAACTGATAATGTGATTCTGAATTCAGATCCCTTAATATTAGAGGATTTCAAATGTATGGATGTATGACTACATTTTGAAATCATCCAGTTGTTACGGAATAATTTTTCTCTATATTTCCTTGCTTTACTTGATCAGAAATTCACAACAATGTAAAAAATAACTGAATTTTTTTTTTCTATACGGATATATTTTTGCAAAGTTTTGAATAAGATGAAAATTTCGGTGAAAATTTCTTAAATGAGTGAAAGAAAATTAGACTTATGCAGACTAAAAAGAAAAAATGTAAAATGCTGATTTTTTTTTACAGCTTAAAAATGGTTTTTATGGCAAAACCAAACCAAAATCAGTTGAAATGAAAACAGGAAAGATTGTAAATATAATTATAATCAAAAAAGCAATTTGTTGATAAAGAATTGAATTTGCAACCAAAAATAAACTTAGTGTTCAACAGCACATATTAATTATTTAGTTTTAAAATGTATATGTGGTAATTAAAGGGTTATTTAATGTCGAAAATATTTTACGTGTTATATAAATATTTTTTATTTTCTTAAAAAAATAACTCTTTCAAACTTTCTGTGTAAGGTTTCTTTTTTCTTTCAAATATTGAATATGTATACTTACATCCACACATGCTTACATACATGCACACACACGTACAAACACATTGTTTTTTCAATTTTTTCCCAGTGAGTATGTAATTTTTTGGTTATCAATGTTTCGGTAACATAATAATGTATACCTGCTCAAAACAACAATTGTTGAATTTTTATTTCTCACAAGACTGTTGTAACATTGCAACTATTTTAACACACAGCTCTTTCTCTTTCCTTGAGCCCACCCACAACTCCCAATTGAAACATTCAGAGGAATAAAAATATTTTTTCCCTTTTTTGAGAGTGTCTCGTCTTAATGAATCATTTGTTTAATATTTGTTTATATGTTGTTTTAAAAAGTATATATATTTATGAATTTGTTTTGACAGTTATTTCATATTTAACTTTGTAGTATCAATATCAAACCATTTTAATGCAAAAATATTTTTGCATTTGTTGAATATATGAAAACAATAAGCAGGATATAGATTATGCTTTTGAGGTAACAATATTTATAGAATACTTCCTTCTATTGAATTATAGGTCAACATTTGATGTATATATATGTATGTATATTCATATATATATACATATATATGTTACAGTAGCAGTAGGACTGATAAAAGAAATAACCGCAATAAATGAATGTGCACTTTGCCAA